>JBBJLR010000007.1:10260752-10272351 GCA_037577145.1 Brachypetersius gabonensis
AAGTTGGTCAATGAGTTCTTTGGCTCTAGTGATGTGTCTTCAGTCTGATTTAATATATTTTTCTAAGTATCTAAATGATTGTAGTAAAATTTTGTTGTTGAATACTGGGTGCATCTCTTTGGATGCTGTGGATTGTTAAAGATATCAACAAAACTTTAAATGCAATTTTCTCTGTTTTTCAGTTGGAAAATGGTGCTGTGCTACCATAATTCAAACGATTGTAACTTGACAACCATTTAGGATACAGCTTTGACCAAGATATCATTTTAAAGCTTATTTTCTCAGCTTTGTAATGATCCCAAAACCGTAACTTTGAATTTTGGGTCACTGTGACTCATTTTGGCAGATCAGGTCACATTTTAATGTTATGGCTTATGTTTTGTATACCAGTGTCTGCTATTGGATTACTTAGATTTTTTTTGTTTTTCTTTTTGTTTTCAAGGTACCAATCACATTCCTCCCGCGGGACGGGGGGGACTATGCTCAGTTCTGGGATCTGGAGTGTCACCCTGTGTCCAAACCACAGCATAAAAGCTGCATCCGCTTCCAGCTCTGTGGAACGGTGAGACTTCTCATGCTATTAGATGTTGGTTAGGCAAGTTACAATCACCATACATGAAGTCTTGCCTTAATGATGAATCTTATTTCACACAAAACTCCAGTCAAGATCTTAAGATTTTTTTTTTTAACTGTGTAACAAATACTAGTTCCAATACCATATTACTTGAATGTTTAGTGCGAAATTAGTACAGGTATTGCCTCCAGAGATACCTTTCCATGATGTTTGATGGGTACCCCTTTGCTAGTATTTACTACATATTGCTATAAAATTTTGAAACTTCATCTGGTAGGGTCTTATTTTGAGTAATGTGCATTTGCGACCAGGTAGCAGTGGTTGTTTTAATGCTGATATTGTGTTTGGTTTTGCAGGGCATAAGAGCAGGTGCAGGGCTTAACAATAAAGAGGACTGTACATTAGTGCGAACAGATGCCAATGTGAAGAGCAAGAAAAGAGTGGAGTCTGTGAGCTCCAAGACTGGGTAAGACCAATATGTATAACCGTGCACTTGAGGGATTTACAAGAAAGTTGTGAAACCCCACATATTGTTTTCAACAGTGCTGCATATAAATGTATACTATTCCACGTGCATCTGAGAAGCTATGTCTAGTCATGAACACTAGATATCACGCCTTTGCTTAAAACTATTATAGTATCAAGCCCTGATAGAGAATTACAAAAGTAACTCACTGAGCCTTGGAAATTAGGTGTTTATACATGGCCTTGTGGCCTTGATTTCTATCTAAATGGAAAAAAGTAGAAATTAATTAAAATGGTGTAGATGGAAGCACTGACTAGTACAGTCAAATTACAAACATGAAAATATGTCCTTAATGTGAGTATGCCAACCTAAAGAAGTAAGTTTTAAGAGCAGTTTTAAAATGTTATCTGGTTGCTGGATGTAAGAGTGAAGAGGGTTCCAGAGTATAGGGCAGTGTGAGAAAGGGATCCATCACCCATAGTGCAGAGCCTGGTGTTTGGGACAGTAAAAGTGCAATTGGCAATAAGTAGAAATCTGAAAAAGGTCATTAGTAGTGATGCTCCGATTGATCGGCCAAAGATCGGTATCGGCCGATAATCACATTTTATGACTCGATCGGTACTCTTTAAACTTGGCAGATCTTAGGAACCGATCACAATTGATGACGTGAATGCGTGAGGCCGTACACGACGAGTGGGGACGTAAATGTTTTTGCACCGCAGTCAGTACTCGAGTTGAAGGGGGATGAGGAGGGATGTCATCCCCCCTGAAATAAAAACAGTCAAAATCACCCCCCTTTTAAAACGAACATACCCCCCGTTCCATCCCTTGTGCTATTTTATCAATTAATGCATGGGTCTATTGAGTAAAGTACAGTGAGCGAGAGGGTACGCGAGAATTGAGTAAAGTACTGCGAGCGAGGCGGCTGTTTTTGGGGAGTGAACAGTACATTTAGAATCTTTCACAGTGTTTATTAACTGCATCAAACTGTTAAAGGGGTAAGAATTCAGTTTTTCTTCATATAGTACATTGAAAGTGGCCATATACAATCTACGCTATATGCACAAAAGTATTGGGACACCTGCCCATTCCACCAACAGTGACTTTAATGACATTCAGTACTTGAGTTGACCCTAACTATGGAGCATGTGATAGCTATGTCAGCCAGAAGACTGACTCCAATTCTGAGGTTGACAGGAGTATCTGACACGTAACATCCACACTATGCATGTTGTTTTAGGATAGTAGAATATATTAATTATGTTTTTGCTTAAACAACAATAAAAAGGGTACACAGTTCTCCCACCTGTCATCAGAACAAAATATGTCTGATAAATGATCCCCTACTGGCCACAATCATGTCATCGCCTGTGTGGAATTACTACAGCGTTTTGAGATACAATTAAATATTTGCTATTTGCCGTTTATGTTCCAAAGAAATCTCACGTGGAGGCGCATTGTCCAAAACATTTAATACATTTAATTCAGTAATACTTTATCTGGAAAAAATGGTGATTAGAGAGCTTACATATCAGTTATATAAACTTGACATTGGTATCGGCCGATCACCATGACAAAAAATCGGTACTTTGTGACGGTGGCAAAAATCCTGACCGGTGCATCCCTAAGTCATTAATACCGAAAGGGGTGAGTTTGTGGAGAGCTTTAAATGTTAAAAGCAGTATTTCATACTGTGTTTGATAGTCCACATGGAGTCAGTGGAGTTTAGATTTTGTGGACTTGGCGAATGTAATTAACCTTGTTGTGGCATTTTGGATAAATTGTTTGGAATAAAGTAGGTTGTTGATTTTTTTTTATTGAAAACATCATTGCAGTAGTCTAAACAGGACATAATTATTTTAGGTCTGTGCTGTATGAGGCCTGGACAGAGTCTAGAGGTATTTTGAGGATGAAGAAAGGAAACATGGTAGATGTTTATGTGATGTGAAAGAGACTATTGCCTAAAATGATACAAAGTTGTGGTTGTTTATTCATGCATTTTATGTTCGCAACTTTGTTATATTGGAAAAAAATGTGCACATTAACTAGTTTAATGATTTTCTTCCCTCCCCTCATTCTTCTCAACTTCCCCATTACAGTGCGGAGCCCTCCAGGAGAGGAGTCTATGCTCCTCAGAGCCTCTACACATTCTCTGCCACACGTGTGGGTGAGGTCAGCACATTAAAGGTCAACTTCCGCAACAACTCTTCAAGTACCCATGAGGTGTGTGTGTGTGTGTATAAAGCTTTTGCAATGACCAACACAAGCAGCAAATTGCATTTTAAAACAGGGTAATCTTGCATCTTGGAAGTTTTTCTAACATTGGACATGCATATACCTTTTCATTGGTGCATTATTCATTTTATGTTTAGATGTCTTGTTCTGTTTTGGAGTATTTCCCACACTAATGTCTTTGTACCCTCAGTGCATGACAAATTATTGACTTACATGGATATTGTTTTTGTCATTGGAAGTGTTGCATGTAATTGATATAAGGCTTCTCTAATTGACTTGCAGCTGAGATTCTTAAGTCCTACCGAGCCTTTCTACATCAAACATTCCAAATATTCTCTAAGGTGAGTTAGTTAGTGTTATTTGTTCTCCTCTCTTATTTGCTTCGTTTCTAACAGTTTTGTCTTCCTTTGTATATTCTCATACACTCTTGCACCGCGCTTTCTACCGTTTTGCAGTTTGTAGGTAATGAGTTTAGTTGTACCATGTACAGCGTTTTTAATCTGAGCAGTTATTTGATGTCATATTGCTTCCTGCTGCCAATGCCTGGTGTGAGGGCTCATAACACTTCAGGTCAGCTGCAGTTATATAGTGCAGGTTGTGTTTGTGCTTGTGTTTTGAGTGCATGAGACTAGGAGTGGGCGATATGGAAAAATATAACCTCCTAGTACTTAAAGATATTGCCATGATACTCAATCACAGAATTTTTAAGTTGGATAGGTACAGAAAATAATCAGTGATATCACACTTAGAAAAAAAAAATTCCTGTATTGCCCACGCCTACATGCTTAAGGCATGCGTGAAACAGAAATTGGCATGTTTCATAAATTTTTATTGCTGTGGTGTGTTTTCTGGTCTGTATCTCTGTCTCTCTCGTACTCACACAGTCATTTTCTGTTTAAGTTAATTTTATGAGGAATAAAATAATTTTATTCCTATCAAAATTAATATACTGTCATATGACAGTATATGGTCTAAATCAGGATGTCAAACTGAGTTCATTGTGAAACATAATCTTGTAAAATTAAGTGTTTTGCCTCTTTGAGCACCTGATTCAGCTCTTCAGCTAATTAGCAAGATCTTCATGAGGGAAAACATTAATCTTTGCAGTTCTTGGGCCTAGTAGAAACCCAATACAACACTTGATCTAAACACTGTTTTTGTTTTTAAAGTAACTGCTTTGTTTTAAAATGTAATGCTATGAATTTTTTCTAACATTTATTACTGTTGTTTCTGTAGCTTTGTCATCCGTTTGCATAAGACCCATTATTGTGTATTTGACTAATTATTTGACATAACCCTGACCCTGAATCTATCTGTTCACCAGGACACAACATTACATCAACCTGCCTGTGCAGTTCAAGCCGGCTGCTGTAGGCCAGTTCTCCGGTTTACTAGTTGTTCAGACAGACACAGACGTTAAACTCACCGTAGAGCTTGCAGGTGAAGCTGTACTCTGAGCCGTCTTGCTTTGAGGTTGATCACTCAATCTAGGCTCATGTCCTTTTGAACTTAGTATTAGGCTTAAAGTGATTGTGAAGAATGTGGTCTAAATGAATGCATTGAAATATTGTACTTTCAAGCAAAATACATTTGTTACTTTTTGTTTTGCAAAAGTACTGAAAGTTCTTGAAGGTCTATTATAAGATTTCATATTCCACTAACTCACACTACCCTGTGTACCTGAAGGAAAAACACCTCTTCTAACATTTAGCGCTAATTAGGCAGCTGGATTTGTCCATGCTTCATGATATGTTTCATTAAGTGAACTTAAATGACCCAGTACACAAAACAGGACAGACATTTGTAAATTGCAGACCACCATCACTGATGCAAAGCTAAATTTGTAGTAGCTCTGTTGAAGACTTGCATATTTTGTACAACACTGTGGATGTATTAATTTATTTTAAAATGACTGTTCTTAATAAAATAAAGATTCATATGGATTTCAGGGTGTGACTTTTTCTACTGCTTTCTAAGGAAAGGCAGCCTGTGTGTGTGTGAGGGAGAAATGTAAAAGGCATTTTGTTATGAGGATTTCAGGAGAATTTATTTAGTACAAGACAGCATACACATGAAGGCATTGCAGATATTAAGCTGTATTTTATTTTAAATAGACTTTTATTTATTGATCGATATTCTTAGTTAATAGACATTAGGAAAATTATCACTGGCTGTTACGTGATACAAGGGACCACACATTTTTTGCTGGCAGTAACATTTAATTGCTAGTTATAATATGTGACAACTTCCAGGACATTGGTTTATCATTCAGACTGGGAGAAAATGGTCAACAACAGTTTCGATTACATTATTATATGAGAGTACCTTGTACTAAAAACTAAATGCTATACTTTGTCTTTAAACCATCTAATGGAGGGTCCTGAAACCACAGTCCTCCATCAATGTGTTAGCTGGTAATCAGGTGTGTTTAACACTAAACAATGCACCTCTGTGTCCCCCACTTTTGGATGTATAGCTTTAATAAATGATCCTTAACTAAGATTTTACAACAGAGCACTTTCATCCTTTGCGTGTCCAGACTAAAGCTTGGGGCTGGAGTTAACAGGAGTTCTGATGTCCCTGGCCCAATGTATTGTTTGGCTCTTAATACCAGTGAAGTAGCACCTGTTGACCATGTGTAACCTCTAAGCACCTTGTTTCATGAGAATTGCAAGCAGACCTACAGGTAGAGCCAGTAGCCAGGCATACAGTCGAATGGCAGTCGCAGCACTGAAGTTGCAGAGGCGGTTGCTACAGCATGTAACAGCCGTGCCGTCTCCGTTATCGTCAAGTGAGACACTACTTGCAGCTGCTGTGCACACTGTAGAAGCAGTGCATTGCTTCACAATAGCTTTTGAATCCCCTGAAAAGAGGGGATTATTCAGTAACAAACATTTGTAATCATTCACAATATTTCTTGCACTGCAAAGCTTTATGACCAGCATCTAATGTTGCTTCCTATCTGCAGCCCATCATTTTCTTTTCTCTAAAATGAATTTTCTGAGGAGGTCCTAATTAGATAATTAGATCTTTGAGCTATGGATGCAAACAGTGTGTAGTTCATAATTTTATAATGTACAAAGTGATACTGTATCTGCAAACGTAAACCTAGCTTTTTACTTTGTCCAACTAAATGTTTTAAAAACTAGAACCCTTACCTGAGATGCTGACTGTGGTCATGCAGGTGTCCAGAGGAGCCTGGCACTCCTCAGAGTTACTGTTGCAGTGCTCATTGGAGGAAGTGGAACTGCATGCATAACACTTCAGAGAATTTACTGCAATACATACACACAGACTGGATATCAGTGGAATATATTTTGTTCCATCATTTGAAGATTACATAAATCAGATTTTCATTAACATGTGTTTTTCCTTCGTGAAATACAAATGCATTTTGTCATTGGAACACAATGCCCAATCCCTTTATCTATATACGTCATTGGAAAATATCTGCCATTTATGAAACATTGCAATACGCAGAAATGACTTGGAGTATTTAAACACCTATATTTTGGAGTATTCAAACACCTTTACCTATATTTAAGACTCTAAAAGCCAACTATAGTAGATACTTTTTACATTTTTATTTCCAAAGGTGAAGGCGTGTATCAATCATCAAAAGCTTCAGTACACTTTTAGTGATGTATTACTAACAGACCAGTAAAGACAAATCTAAATAAAACAAAATACTTTGTCCCTCCAACCAGCTCCCTGAATTTGTTGTAGATAAATGGCCTATTTCCATTCAATCAGCATTTCGGAATTTGCTTCTCTCTGTCAATAATTCTCAAAGCAAGGTTTTACTACTCATCTGAAAACTTATCCAAAGATTTTTCAAGCATATTTGTTTAAACAATAGACATCAAGCAAACTGACCTAATTAGAGACTTTTAGAATGAAAAGTTTGTACCTGAATGTATGGTTATAAAGAAAAACAGCAGTCCAGCAAGAGTGCCCATGCTTCTCTAGCACCGTGTCTGATGAGTGTGTGGCTATCAGACAGAAATGGAGTATCTCCCCCTGGACAACCACCCAGTAGACATTCCTTCACATTTCCTGAATGGCATAAGTCTACCCAGCTGCCATTGCCTCATTCTTTTTGTTATCACAAGAAGACAATCACATTCTCACAGGACAACTGTCACTGGCCACTGTGGTGCACACACAGTGCATTGTGTGTACAGACATCAGTGCAGACTTCTGGGCTCCCTATGCTATGACTAGGCCATTCATTAAGAAGAATTGCCAAGGCTTTTTTTAACATCTGTATTTACTCCCAGACAGCCATTTTAATTGATAGACATCAAACATAAACTGATCTGACTGGAGGATAAAGGAGCATGAGTGAGACGGCAGAGCCGTTACATTGTGCATCTCTCATGTGGGATATTTTCGTCCCCTTCCCAAACTACATTCTGCTTTAAGACTTGAAATGAGCACCTGTGCTCAACCATCTGTTTTTTCTGTTTCATTTTATTGCCTGACAGCAGAGAAAGTTACACATTCCTGTAAAGTCAATAAATTCCATTTCTGTTAAGTTAAAATTCAAGTTAAGATCAGACATAATAAACAAACATTTTGACTGCAGTGTTTGAAATACTGAGAAAATTCCAACACTGAAATTGGTATTTAAACACTTTGTCGGTTACAGTAAATGAAGCATACCTTGCCCTAAAAGTACAATATGGTTCCATTCATCTTTAACCCTCCTGCACTTCTGTACAGTACATACATTGGAATCTACCTCAGTGACGAAACTGTGTCCAGTTACACACACTGGAGGAGTTTTAGTCACAGGGGTTAAACGCAGACAAAGGCAGCATCTGTCCATTGAGCTGTAAACTGAAAGCCTGCCGTTTAGTCCAGTACAGACCAAAATAAATCGCTTTATTATACTGCTGTAGACCATAAAGTGACTGAGCTGTAGGTTGGTTCTGTCTTCTGGCTGCGAGGTCAAAGTCACAGTTTGGCACTATTTTGCAAGCTTTATAAATTATATTAAGTCGTTTTCTTGTATGTAGCAAGTTAATTTTGTAGATCACATACAGGTCATTGTAGTGCAGATAACATTCCAGTCTTTGCATACAGTACTAGGCAGCAGTACTTATGCTTTGAATAGTCTCTAAAAATGAACAGTAGTTAAATTTGTTCGGTTTAAATGCAGATATTAACACGCAAATAGTCCTGCAGGCTGAAGGCGGTAAAGTAAGGCTGAACTTCTGTTTAGTTCAGTAGAAGGTTTTCATGCGTTAGGGCTGCACTTAGATTGAGCAACCGTGGTCTTCCAAGCTTATAATGCGGTACATTGTCTATTAGACTGAAAGATTTTGGTCCGACAGTCTTAGAATCCAAAGAAACAGTTGGGACAGACGGTTCTCAGTTATCTGCCATATTTCATATCTTCCATACTGAGCAGTCTCTTAGTAAAGCATGCATGCGGCTTCAACTCTCCTGTGCCGTTCAGTCCTCATGTGGTTTTCCTTTAGACTTCTTCCTGTGTAAAGCTCCATACTCTCTGCCTCTACATTTGTTCACAGGGTAAATCCTAGAACACATGAAATATAATAGTAATCAGTGCATTTATCTAAGTCAGGTAGAAAATGACGAGTGCATTCGCTTACATCTGTATAGTATATTCAACACTCAATACTATGTTAATGTTCATTACATTTTTTTACATAGCACCAGTTAACACAAATCACACAAATCACATGCATTAACAGTTTGAATTATTAGTGGATATTAAATCTAATTGGATTATTTGTGGGCACATCCATAAACATTTAAATTGATATCAATTAATTTAAATTGATATCAATTAACCATTCTGTCATATATTAACACACCCCGGCATAGAGTGTGAACAGCACAAAATTCTTCCTCTGCATTTAACCCATTCACCAAGTGAAGCAGGGGGCAGCCAGGAACACAGCGCCCGGGGAGCAGTGTGTGGGGACCACAGTGGTGTCACTAGAAACCCAGAACTTCCCGATTGTAGAGCGAATGTCCTAACCACTAGGACTCCATTTGTCCCTGTTTAATGTCAAATTTTGTTGTGTCCTCTTTCCATTTTCTGTTTTCTTCTATAATGAATAAGATACACACCTGCGCTGGTAAAGGTAGATGAGGAATACCACGTCATCTCTGAAACAAGCCAACTGATGGGGGCCAGGAGTGGTTATAACGCCACTAAATACATCACTTATAAACGTGTTCAACCCCTGGGAATGTGCATAAGAAGCATTAACAGTCTTTAACAACAAACCAAATCATTCTGGGGACATACAGTTTACAAAACAGCAGAGATATGGCTTTCATCAAATGGCAAAGGTTAAACTCACTTTGTAAAGTAATACTGACATCGGAAGGTGCCCAACAGATTTTATCTGTGAACAGACAGAACAATGAACAGATACTGATATGCAGTAAATTTCGGCACCCGTTAAACAGATAAACTGGTTTATGAACAAACCTTATAACTGACATATAACTGAGGAACCATAGATAGAAATCCAAATGCATAAACTCCTAAGTTAAGAAAACAAAAACAAGTCAGTAATTTGATATTGCAAAGCGAAGCGAAAAACTTGGTAGGAAAATTGGTTTATGAGTGTTTATAGCTTACCACTGACAAGACTGTTGATGATCCAGAAGTACCAGCTACTGGTATGTGAGGAGGAAAAGACCCAGTTAATACAAAAATGCCAAGAGACTACATAAAAAAAATAAAATTAGTAAGTAGAATAATTACCTTTTATTCTTCAGATATAAAAAGGAGTATATGGCCCCACTGATGCACAGTGGATACAATAAATATGACAAGAATTTCATTGCCTGGGGAAGAGAAGAGTAGAGAAACATTATTTTGGAAGGTTTTGTTTGAACGTTTTTACCGCAACTGCTCATTTAGGGAACTGCAGTACCTTGGAATCATGTTCCTCTGTCGCACGCTCCAGTTCATCTACTCTCTCTTCCTAAAGAGAGCACGCCACAGTGAGCTATGTCTACAGTGCAGGCAGGCACCTCTGCCAGCATAATGCGTAAAGCCAACTAATTGGCCTTACGCATTCACTAGTATCATATAAAATTTTAAGTATCCACTAGTATGCTGATAATTGAATGAACTTTAAAGCCAATGTTACAAAAAAAACAACACACACATGCCACATTAGAAGAACTTACTTTAAAACTGGGCTGAACAGCAAAGACTCTGCTGACTTTCCAAAGCTAAAGTACATGAGAAAGAATGCTTGAGTATAAAAGACTGTTTAATGAAGCTGTTTTGCATTTAAAAGCCAAATCTGTTTCTTTACCTCAATTAAAGCTGCAATTCCCATAGGGATAAGGGTGAGCCAGCTGGTTTGCTCTTCTAGCAGATGGAGGAATATCACAACAGTGCTGAAACACCTCCAGATCACTGAAAAGACACACACAAGAACATATTTGCAAACCATCTACAATGACAATTTTAGTGCTTGGCGAAGGTTTGCACTCTATCTTTTAAAATGTTTTTTTTTTAAGCATGACAATATCTATAACTTACTAACTATATTGTTAACTAAAAACAAACCCCCTTCTGAAGCCATCCATCCATCCATCCATTATCTCCCATTATCTTATCCGGAGTCGGGTCGCGGGGGCAACAGCCTAAGCAAGGAAACCCAGACTTCCCTCTCCCCGGCCACTTTATCCAGCTCTTCCAGTGGGATCCCGAGGCGTTCCCAGGCCAGCCGAGAGACACAGTCTCCCCAGCGTGCTCTAGGTCTTCCTCGAAGTCTCTTCCCAGTGGGACGTGCCCGGAACACTTCCCGAGGGAGGCGTCCAGGAGGCATCCTAACCAGATGCCCGAGCCTCATCTGGCTCCTGTCGATGTGGAGGAGCAGCGGTTCTACTCTGAGCTCCTCCCGGATAACTGAGCTTCTCACCCTATCTCTAAGGGAGAGCCCCACTACCCTGCGGAGGAAGCTCATTTCGGCCGCTTGTATTCGTGATCTCATTCTTTCGGTCACTACCCAAAGCTCGTGGCCATAGGTGAGAGCAGGAACGTAGATTGACCAGTAAATCGAGAGCTTAGCCTTCACCACAACAGATCGATGCAGTGCCCGCATCACTGCGGATACTGCACTGATTCGTCTGTCAATCTCCCGCTCCATCCTTCCCTCACTCGTGAACAAGACCCCGAGATGCTTAAACTCCTCCACTTGGGGAAGGATCTCATCCCGGAGAGAGCACTCCATCCTTTTTCCAGCTGAGGACCATGGTCTCGGATTTGGAGGTGCTGATCCTCATCCCAGACGCTTCACAAGCGGCTGCGAACTGCTCCA
>JBBJLR010000007.1:10298651-10317677 GCA_037577145.1 Brachypetersius gabonensis
ATGTAGATTTATGAATGCTATGAAAAGTTGTAGCAGCATTACATCTTGGGACACTGAACCTTCTGAAATGGCACCAACTCTGTAGAATGACCCACTTACTTAAAAAGAGTTGCAGGATCAATAGTTACACAGAGTATTGAACAGCACCACAGTCATCTCTGGTTCTACACTCTGCAGTATTCCTATGGTTACATTTAAAAAGAAGCAGATAAAACTTTGCACACAAACATTTAAACAAATCAGAAATCTTTTTAAGCAGAATGCTCAGAACGCTTTCCCAAAAAACCTCAGCTAGTCATTTTATGAGAAAGTAGGGTTACGTGTCTGATCCAAAGAGCACCGATCACACTGCAAAGTACGGAGATGGGAGCATCATCTGCAATTGGTATTTTTTGGCATTACAGGTCACTGAAGGAAATGACGCAGCACAGATATTTAGGAAGCATTGCTGAGAGGAATGCACCAAAATTAAAACCCAATGTTGTAACAAATCTTATTGCCAACAATGATATTGAAACAAAGTACAAATGTTATTGGTGTTTAAAAAATTGGCATCTGCCTGTAGGTTTTTTTTAAAAAAAGTCATGACTGGTTCATGAACTCTCAACCTTCATTGGAGAGATGCAAATTTTATGTCTGTCTGTCTGTGTGTGTGTGTGTGTGTGTGTGTGTGTGTGTGTGTGTTCTGTGTTTTCACCTGCTCAACAGGTGCGACACATAACTTTTCTGTTTAACATAAAAGCCAGTCTTCCGATCATCCTGGTTTTTAAATCATGGGTCATGACCCTATAAATAGTTATTCTAGTTGACTGTAGCTCCAGTCTGACCTTTACTTTCTTTCTTTCTTTCTTTCTTTCTTTCTTTCTCTTTATCTCTCTCTCTGTCTCTCTTTCTTTTCTTTCTTTCGTTCTTTCTCTCTCTCTCTCGCTCTCTCTCTCTCACTCTTACTCACTCTTACTCGCGCTCTCACTCTCGCTCACTCTCACTCTCTGTACAGCACCTGTGTTTGAGCAGGCATATTAAGAATAGTTCACATGCCTGTGGTCTGAATGGCTGTATTCATCACTGGTCTGCTTCACTCAGGTCACTGATGGCTGTCTAATGCGCCCTGCGTGTACACGGTATATGTGTGTGTGCGCATACGTATCAGTACAGTTCTGTGCGTGTGTGTGTGTGCATGTGGGGTGTGTGTGTATGGATGGACGTCAGCAGCTGGTCAGGCTCTGTATAGGCGCTGGCTCAGCTGGCTGGAGTAATATCACACACATCTGCGTTTTCACACTTGGCAGATAGATCTTCCTCTCACTGCAGCTCTATAGACTTGTTTCACACATTAAAACACCGGCATGCATGAACAAGTGACATACAGCCACTTCAAAACAACCATTTATTTTTTCTGTACTACAAAGACTGGCTTTCTAAGTGAATGGGTATAATGTTTATGATATCTGTGATGTTTCATGATTTGTCAGTTGCAGTCAGTGCATTAAAGAGCTAGGGTGCTTTTATATAGGGATCCACAATCAACAGTATCATCTGAGAGTTCCTTTAAAAATCAGGATCAGACCGCTGTTTAGATCTGACAGATATTTCGAAACAATGTATGACCACTTCTAGAAGAGCATAATGCATATGCATGAACCTGGGCTGCTATTAATAGTATAATAGATTTGATTAAAGTATTTACATTTGTTGCTCTGTTGAAATTAATATAGTCTTTTCACTGTAATGCTAATCCAAATAAATGTCTTAACTTTAAAAAGCATGTTGATGCAAATTATTTCTTTCTTATAGCTTGCTGACATAAAAAAAAACATTTCAAAGTTGCTGATTTTAAAATTAATTAATGTCATCTGTCTTTGTAAGTAGGAGATATTTTATTAAAATGTGACCTTGTGTGTAGTCTAAATGACCTATTTTAAATTACACTTTGACACTGCTGCATAATGTCAAAAGTGCAGATGACAATATAGAATGTAAATTTACATACACTGTGTAGTTATTTTCATGATATACAATATGTAAAATGTATATAAAAAATATAACAATTTATGATTTTATAATGCATTTTTATGTGTTTCAGATGAACTTGTGAATTTTAGCAATTATTCCATAATTCAAAATTCTCTCTCTCTCTCTCTCTCTGTGTTTCACACTGTTTCATTCCCTCGATCTCTCTAACCGATGAGAGACCCTACCTGGCCATGCGAGTAGATGAGGAAGGAAGCAGCCGAGCGTGATTGTTTCACTTCTCACAAATTCAGCTCAGTTGCCATTATGAAGCTGAACTGCTCTGCTTCTTTCCTTCTGCTTAATGTGCTGCAGCACTGATTTCTGTTGATCAAAAGTGATTCTTTATGTAGATGGTAGGGATCTGCCTCATATTTACCGTATTTACTCTTCAAACCTTAACCTTCAGCTTCACTGAATGTCAGACAAAAGTCGATTCAGAGAAATTGATGGAGTGTAAAACATCCATTTATAGTTATCTGATTAATGACCATGACAGTCCATGGTTAAAGTCTGGTCTAGTATATTGTGGAATCTGTTTCATTCTAAGTAGGTGCATCAAAAACCGTAAGACCGGGTCCCATTCTTGCTACATAGTGTTGTGTTCCCCGATGTCAAAACCAATGTTTGCTTTCGGGACTGGTACAGTTTGTCCTGCAGGTCAGAGACAGTGTGTTTTATAGCTTTTGGCCCTGCTTGAGTTTATGGCAGACGAGTTGGAAGCTTTGCCACATCATTGTGTAATATGCGAGTGTGTGAAAGATCTGCAGTGTCCATCCAACCGCTGGAGTGAAACAGATCAGTGAAATAACACTGGCGGGCCAGAGGGGTATAGAGAACGGTTTCAAAGGAAGCGGACCCAGTCTGGTTCGTATTGTAATTACATTAACAGCGGTGAATGCAGGATGGAATGTGCGGTGTGTAATAATCGTCTCAGGCCTGCCAGAGTGGCCTGAGCGGCAGCCTGGAGCTACAAAACTCCCTGCATTGTTTCAGCAGCTCAGCTCTCTAGACACTCATCTGTGGTTTTGATGTCTGGCCTAATCCTGTCAGGTCTTAGGAGTGGTGTCCCACATCTGGCAGAGTTATTGTAATAGACCTACCCTGAAGAGACTACAGTCAGAACCCCTTCAGTCAAAGCTGCAGCACTGAAGAAATTCTATTATTCAACCTAAAGGACCGGTTTACGTGTAAAAGTTGGGTTATCACAGCCACAACAGCAATACAGAATTATATAGCCATGTTCAATGTTAATGATCTAGAAAGTGTAAATGCAATACTATACTGCAGTGTTCATGGCATGAGCCTGGTTTGATCTTTGACACTGGTTTCCAGGAAAGGCTTTAAATGAGAAATGGCTGAAACGATTTTTAAGCAGCTCAGTTCAGCATGACAACGCCTCATGCACTTAAGTTTAAGCATATGTAGTATCATAATAATACCTAATCGTTTGGAATGATCTAATAAACATATAGTGGAAACATTCATGTTTTAAATCATATAAGACTTATCTCTGCTAGAAATCTCCCTGCCAGAGCTGCTGCTTTTTCAGGGTTCAGTGGCTTTCATATTAGTGTGAATAAAGCAAGGCTTGTTTAGCACATGGAATGAGCGTACGTCCTACTCACTTCTCTCACTTTTCTCTCATTCAATGATGTGATTAAACAGGTGTTACCCTGGTCATGGTATCAGTGTCACAGGACATCCCTCATGCCAAGAAATGTTCTAAAGGTTAATTGAAAACGGTCCGTTCTTTACAGTGCTGGCTTTGTGAACAAACACAGGCCAGCTTCGCTTCATTATGAGTTATTGGTTGAAGTTTTCGGGTGTGTGTTTATGTGTGCAGGTGTGAGCATGTCCATGTATATGTGTTTTGTGTAGACAGTTGTTTGCCAGGCTAGTGGAGACTGACTGATCTGGAGGTGGGAATATACCTGCTTTAATTTGGGAATGGAATCAATAGTATCTGACATATAATAGCTTAAAATATTCTGCAAAGTGTACATTCACATTTTCAAGCCCACATTTTGTTATATTCAAACTTGCATTGTTCCGTATTCCGCAATCGCTCTGCCATTCAGATTTGTGTGGTGAGCTCCAAATGGTGAAGCTGGATTTTTTGCCATCACAAATGTTAAGTTACCTTAATCAGAAACCAACCTATGCCATTTTACACATGATTAAAGGTTTCACTGCATTCCATGAGTGTTATGTTTAGTTAGCAGAGAACAGAGCACAGTTTAAAAACTTTAAAACACTTTGATGTTGTATTTATCAACCACATAACGCACTGCCTCATTTAAACTCAATTATTAGCCATACATACATTATTGTAAAATGTATAATTAGTAATTATTTTGTTTTTATCTGTAACGTGTGTCAGTGCTGATGGTGTAGCCACGCACATGACAAATTCAGATTTTTAAAAGATATTTTTGGCATAACAGCATTCAAAATGTTTATACAGAATGGGTGGGGTTTTTTTCATAATAATCCTGAATTTTACCAAAAAGGGGAATTAAAATGTGGTGAAATGTGAGATTAAATAACTCACTGAATTGCTTTACAGACAAGGTTTACACTCACTCTTTTGCATTCCATGAGCAGCACTTGAGACCTGTTGTAGAAAGAGGCAATGACCATGGACTTTAAATTTATATTTATTCTTTTGGCAGAAGCTCTTATTCAGTCTTAGCGAGCCTCGTCTCTGCAGTGCTCAGCACTTCAGCCTTAGGTTTCGGGCCTGATGTGAGAAAGTGCCCTTTTTAAATATTGTGATAGCAGGGGCGTTTATAAGGTAAAACGTTTCAGAGCTGACGTCAGTCTTATTTACCTTGCTGTGGTTTACAGTGAGATTTTGCACCACTCAGCATTTGGGGAAGAAAATGTTTCCTAGCTTAAAATTATTCAGCTCTTTTAAGTCAGCAGCAAATATTCTTCCCTGCGTTTATGAACTTTGAGGACGGCTGGCAGAGTCCATCGCACAGATCTGTTCTTCCATTCTGTTTGTGCTGTGGGACTTGGCGATGGCATTCAGCAGACTTAATGCTTTGCGTATGTGTGTAACACACTAGGCCATGTGTCCATGTGTTACAGGCCGTGTCTGAACGTTCCAAATGTTGCCTTCTCAGGTCGAATTCTGGAGCTGGATGGCATGTCCAAATCACACTGCCTCAAACACAGTTCAGCTCCAGGTACTTTTATCACAATTCTGCCTTTTAAGGCGCTGACTTAAGAGGTAGCATGGGTAGCTAGGCATCGAGACAGCTGCCTTCAGATTTGTACATTGCCAAAAAATAAAAAAGGAAAATCTGTGTGTGGGAGAGAGAGAGAGAGAGATGGAGTTTGAACGTGTTTGGCCAGGCTGTTTGGAGCAGAGAGTAGAGAGTGGCCTGTGAGTTTTAGCGTTTCCTGTCCAGCTGTAGCGCTGGCGCTCACTGAAAGGGAGCGACTCAGACCGGAGCACAATACCTCACTTGTGCTGCAGCCCAGAGCTGAGGAATGCCACTCTCACCTTCATATGGCTGACAGGAGTTTGTTTTGGAATGGGAGATATTATTCAACACACTCCAACCATCACCTTCTCACTTCTGTCTAGGGCTGCACGATATGGACAAAAATATCCCATAGCGATTATTGATTGTGATTTTGTTATGCCTTCATTTTTATTAAAACAATTTTTTAAGCGAACCATTAATGTATTGTAGTTTGTTGGAGGATATAAACATGTTGATTCCACCAATGATACTCTCTAAGCCTTGGGAGTATCATTGTTGCCATGGCTGATAATAAATCTGATGGCCAAATTGACCAATAACTATGTTTTGCCTATTTATTTAATTAATTATTTTGAGATCTTCTCCCACATTATGGCTGAAATCAGGAATTTCATACGATGTGGGCAAAATGAACACAAGAAACGGAGTAGCATATTTTCAGTAAGTTCTATAAACCCAGGCTTGGAAGCTAAATAATCTAATTTGGTTTTTTAAATGACCAGACATTGCATTTTAAATTTGTAAATGAAAATGAGTTGCCAAATTAAATGATGTGAATAAAATAACATGCCAAAGTTGTATTCAAATGTTTTCGGAAAAAATATATGTTTTGTTCTTTTTCCAAGTGAAATGCAGTTCATACAAAATTTGTATGTGACAAAATGAAATATGACACATTTATAATGTAAAAATTGATACGACTTGAGACGATCTTCTTCCTGAATTGGAAGACTAAGAAAAATCTAGTCAGGTATGCAAAGCAAAACACCCACAACACTGGCAAGAACATGAAGATTTGGTCAGCATGGGGGCCAGTGTTACGCTGGCCCACTGTGTAGTGTTGCTGAACAGATATTAATAGGTCAGGAAATTAAAAAAAATAGGTTAAATGTTACAACCCACTGATCCAAACCATGAACAGAAGTTGACCTTGAACTACTTCAAGAAATGAAATATTGCTGTTTTGAGATAGCTTTCATCATTTGAAAAGCTTGATTATTATTGAAAAGTTGTGAATATATCTTGCTGCACTTGGAGGATGACCTATGAGTTTCTATACTAGAAGCATTTTACAAGGAGAAGTAAAAATACCACCCTATCAGCTTAAAAACTGATTCACTAAATTTCTGGCTACAAGAAATTCAGAGGACGTGATTTTAGCAGACGTCTTACTAAGTACTAATTTAAAGGGTGCCTGAACTTAAAAAGTGCCCAAACTTAAGTGATAATTCAACATCTATAATTATCATCCATGAAATCTATTATTTCACAGTGGGGTTCCCAAGCATTACAACTATATACTAAAAAAATGCTGTTGAACACAATGAGCCATAATTACGCTACACTATAGTGCTGCAGGTATTGCAACATCATTCAGATATAGCACAAATATTACAATGTTTCCCTCATAAAGGCCAGATTGTCCAAAAAATGGCTATTTGCTATAGTCAGGATACTAATTGTGAAAGCAATTTACAAAATACTGACTAACCATATTTCTCCCTCACTCTCCGCCCTTCTCTCTCTCTCTTGGCAAATAAATCCTCCTACACACCCACTAAAAGTAAACTTAAAGTCTGACATCTCATTTCTGTTCTGTACCCAGCAGCCACTAATGCCTCTATCTAAAACTTTGTAAGAGGAAATTTCTCTCTTTCTAAATGTGGATTCATTTCCTTTTCACAGCTATTCTCTGCTCGCAGTGCATACTACTTTTTGACCTGCTGAAATGCTTTATATATCACACAGCTTTCAGGTAATGAAACCTTTGGCTTTGGCTTTCATGAATGCAGTTGTGCATGCAAACACATTGTTTGAAATGCCCGTAATCTTGTGAAGAGGTATCCAGCTGTCTGGAGAGATTCAAAGATAATCATACTTCATTATGCAGTTCATCAGAAAGTCTGCTTAATTTCCCTGCCAGAAATTCACACTCTCTTATTCTGCTGGGTGAACACAAACCACAATTATTTCGTTTCGAGAGAAAGAAATGCACTGATGCACTGGCATCTTGGAACAAACGCAAATTTATGCGTTGACTTCATGACTCACTGAAGCACAGCCTCCATATGAAGTCTGCCTAAATTTTCTGCCTATTTGCCAGGATGACAAAAAAGTAAAAAGCGATCATGGTTTCTATTTGGAGAAAATGTGCCCTCTAAAGTCTGCTCTCATTGTCAGTGATTACCACTTTAAATGACTGATGAGATGGACACTTCTAAGGCACAGCCACATGCAAAGGCATTGAAATTTACTTGATATACACAGAAGAATGAACTTATCAGTTGGACTCTGGACTCTTAAATTCCAGTTTGATCACCACTGATGCCACAGCCATCTGGGAACAGGAATCTAAAACCCTTTCTCTCTCTGTTTGGGTATGATGGGTGTGCACTCTGTGTGATGCTTGAGCTGTCCAGAAAGATCACTGCTACTCTTCTACTACTTCTAATACTACTACTACTACTATTACTATTGCAAATACTATTACTACTACTACTGCTACTACTACAACCAATAATAGTAATAATAATAATAGCAACAATGACAAGAATGAGTACACAAAGAAGACTTATTTAGTTATTTGCCTAATTTCTTCTACAGCATTTTGTTACTGGCATAACAGCAGAATTTTTTGGCTGTTATTTAATTCAACTAAAGCACAAGTCAGCCAAAATAATAAATTGGCTGATTGTCTGTGTCGGGGTGAGAGAATCAGCAAACAGACAGTCTTCGCTCAAACAAAGTTTAATTTACATCTGCAGATGGAGAGAGTTATTCGTCACCCAGGGCAGTCCTGGATTCTGAAGTTCTCTCTGAATTCGTCCTTCGCAGAGGACTTCTTATACCTTCAAAATGACCATTCACCTTATCAAACATGGGCAGAAACCATGGCCCCTCCCCTGCGTCCCCATGGTCACGGCCCTGCAGAAGTGCTTTCTGGTCTACACAAAACTGTTAGACTTGCCATCAGTTCCAAGGATGGTCCGACAGAGCTCTGTACCCACAGTAAAGTCCCTTATGACCCCAGAGTGCGTCAGCGAGTTAGGAGCTTGGTGCCACTTTATTAAAGATAGGTTGCTATTGCCCCTCCCCCCACATATGGATGAGGTCTTCGTGACCTGCCGGATCATCTTGTGAACAGACAACAAGCCCAAGGAAATTCTACTTCTTGCCCTAACGGCCTAGGAACTCATTTTAAAGAACAAATCAGCATAAACTCTTAACCATATGGAATCATGTGAGTTTAGGAATCAAACTTAATGGATATACTGATTCATTACAAGTGATTCAGAAGGAATAGATGTAAATCGCTCCAACATCTGTTACATATTTGAAGCAAAAATGTGCTGATTCTGACTGTGTCCTTAATTCAAGGCCACTTTTGCATTTAAACCACTCTCTCTTTCGGTCTCACATTCACATTTTAATCCAAAGTCATTTCTCCATATGAGTGAGCCCTCAAACTGAGCCTTGTCAAATCGGCGTCAGCGTCTGACAGCTTAGTGAATAGATTCACTCGCTTGCAGTCATGTGTGCATGTGTGCAATTAATGTCTGCCTTACTGCTTACTCCTTTAGATTTTTGGAACACACATGAACACACACACACACACACACACACACACACACACACACACACACACACACAAAGACAACATGAAGTGCACAGAGCACAACCTGCCTATTGTCAGCAGATTTTCTAAAGCATTGCATGGTTGAAAAGACCTGATATTGTGTGAGAGAAAGAATGGTGGCACCATACAGTGTTGTTATGTTGACAGAAACCGAGTGCAGAGATGGAATGAAGACGGGCTTATAGGTTCAGAGAACATGTGTCTAGCTCAGTCTGTGCTCTTAATAAATGTCTGTCATACAATGGATGGCTCCGAGTGTTTTTGTGTTGGAGTGAGGTGAGCGCACGCATGTCGGTTAATCCTCACTCCTCCTCACAGCCTTGAAATGCTGGTTCAGAGTCAAAGTGCCAAAACCGATTGTTTTTTTCTGAAACAATGGTTTTTGAGATGGTTTCAGCAGGTCAGGGAGCTTGTGTGCTGATTTTGTTTTAAATAAAAAAAATCACTGCTTTTTGTGGTTTCCAGGGAAACAGATGTGAGAGGGACCTTGCAGTCGTTTGTTTGTCTCTATTCTACAAATATGTTAAATAAATATGTTAGCAACAATTAATATTAAATGTGTATGCAGCATATATATATGTATATATGCACGTAGATAAGAGTTTGTGTATCAGATCTGCCATTATCTTTGAATAATCTATCTTTGAAAGGTTTCTGTTTAAACTTGAATACTTAGTTTTAATGGAAATAATTGATATTGTTCAAAGGCCTGGTGTGGATATACTGCAGTCAGTGGGCTGCCTTTGGCACTACAACACCAGAGGCCAGTTTTCAAAAATCATTTGATTGGATTTTGGCTTGTGAATGAAAACCTGAAATCTAGTTATTTCATTTGCTATTTCGGGCATTAATCCAATCCAGAAGATGATATGGGTAGCACTCTTAAGCTGTGCCGTGGAAGCGGGATGATTGTCAGTAGATTAAGAATTATTCTGAGGAGTGGTCATGCTGACACAGTTCCTGTGGCTCTGTGGGTTTTTTCCACAGGGATTTTCAGCTTCACGGTTGTGAGATTTTTTTACACGAGGCTTAACGTGAAGCATAATGTCGTGTTCTTTTATTTTTGCAGGTGTCAGGTCAGCTCACCACCACTGATGACCTCTACCTTGAGGAACAGCATGATGAACAGTCGGGTGATTATCCTGTTGATGATGACGACTTCAACTCTGGCTCAGGATCAGGTAAGCTTCTCATATTATCGTAAACATAAGGTTGTCTTTAAAGTATAACTATCTATGCAAGTTATGATACATATACATGCAAAGAGAAATTACCTGGATTTTATTCCAGGTAATTTGGAGAAATTTCTATACTATTCTTAATGAAATTATGAGAAAATGTAAATGTTCGCTGGCAGATAATCTTCAAATAATGTAAGGAATAACAAAAATAGATGTACAAGGTTTGTTGGGTATGCCATATCATGTCCATGTTACATTTGTTTACCATTATTACCAGATGTATGGGTGGAGCTAGAAAAAGATGAACACCATTGATAAAGTCATCTTAAAATGACCAAACAACTAGCTATCCAGAAGTGCTGTTTGTAACTCTTTATATAAAATGCAGCGTAGAACTGTACTTATGAAAAGGCAGTTTACCAGTTTAACAGTGCCTTCTAAAATCTTCACCCTATATGGAAGATCTTTCACTTTTTAAAAGTTTTCCAAAGATTGTTAAATATCATGCAACATCATGTGTAATTACTTGCTGGGTGCTAAATCATTATCAGTATGTGCAACATCTGAGAGAATGCACTTCAACTGCTCCAATAGTCTTACCATTAGAATATCACAGCTTAAGTCAATATTACTTATCTACTACTTATCTCTTTCTACTACTTATTTCTGTTATGTGCAATAACAGAATACAGCATTTTGTGTATGTAGTACCAGTGCAATGGTTCTCAACCTTTTCAGCATTAAGGCGCACCTATCCATCACAGTATGTTAGCTCTCACCCCGATTTTGGTGGCCATCTTGGAATTTACAGTACCAGCTTTAAAACATCACAATTCCATCATACAAAGTTTTTATTGTTTGCACAAGTCTGTCATATAAAGGCATTATTTCTGGAGAGTTTTTGACTTTTATTTCAGACTTTAAGTTATATACTGTTCTTTTCTCTGTATCTCTGTGCAGTCCAAACATAAATAAATTCCTCTCAGATCAATGAGGTTTTCTGAAACGGATCTTTCATAGCATTGTGCAAAACATTCTTTATGACGCCTCAACCAGGGCGCAGACTGATCTGGATTCGGATCTGTAAAAAGCATCACGCCAAAACATGTTGCCTGGTGGAAAATATAAATAGCATTATATTGTAATGGTTTTATATGTACTCTGTATATATTTTATTTTATAATAAATTAAATTGTGAGGTATTAAAGAGGACATATTATGCAAAACTCACTTTTTTAAAAACAATTACATCACACTGTGCACGTCGTCCCAATGGCTCATTTTGAAACCGTCTGAAACTGTGAAGAATAAAGCTGGTGGGATCACTTTATGTGAGAGTGATTCTGTGCAAAGAACTTCATGAACATGTTTTGTAGAGCCCATAGGCCTATTATGACTAGAGAGAGTTTTTCATAATATGTCCCTCTTTTAAATTTTTGTATGAGAAGCTGGTCTTTGGGGCCTCTGAAGCTCCTGAATGTTTCCACACAAGCAATCAGTCAGTGCTTAACATTTCTTCATCATACAAATTCTCTCTGTTCTCTGTTAATTGTGCAGTAGTAGTGTTGTTACTATTGAGTTTATTGTAGATTTTAAGTCTGTTGAGGGACTTAGACCTTAGAGTGTGGCGATGTTGGAACTGCTCATTAAGCCTGTAACAGTGAGTCTAAATTACTGTAGTGCTTCTGTGTTTATTGGAAGCAGAAGGGCTGGCTTCTAGACAATGGCAGTAGTTTGACGAGTGCACAGATGTTTCACCTGCGGTCAGAAGCGGTCAGCCAAGACCATGGTGTTATCCAGCAGGTGTCTGGTCCATACATAAGTCCTGCATTATTAATGAATTAGCCCCCTCTCTTTCACAGTCAAGAGCTACACCTTTCACCAGTACAAGGCAGAGTCTCTGCCTTGGAGCAGAATGTTTACACAATACTCAAGTATTTATTTTGTGTGTAGAACCTACTGGAATAAATGGGTTCTTCCAAAACTATCATTTTAATACAGTTGTATAAAGCATATGTAATGTTTCAGCTTGGTCTACTAGATAAGACAATATGAAAATAGTATGATTTCTTTCACCTGAATCAATGCAAGTGTTATATTAGTAATGCATTACTGACAATCTTGTTTCTTTATAATAGTAACACATTAAGCTCAATCGAACTAAAATGCTACTGTTTTCTGTTCATATTAATATAACCTGTTTTAAATGTGAATGTGTTTTGACGTGGGATTTGGTAGGATACTGTTGCAGAAAACTTACTTTCCACTTTAAATAATTGTCCACTAAATGAATGCAAAACTTATAAAGCATTGAAATCTTCAGTGCTAATAGCGCCACCATGTGGTGAATCTTTGGCCTGCTAAACATGAGTGAATGAGTGAGTGAGCGGGTGAGTGACAGAGTAAGTGAGATATACCAAAGAGAATTACACAAGTTAATTACACACGTTAATTAAAATTTGAAAGTATGATTTTCATTCAGTTTTATACTGCAGTGTATACCTAGCACCGGCATATGCAGACATAAATCTTGTTTTTTATGATGTCAAGGGAGTTTGTTGCAGCTCCATCTTTCGAGGTAATGCACTTCAGCTCCTCCACTAATTAGGAGGACTGTGTAAATACATAGACATATAGTTTAATACATTTTCTGTCCGTTGTTAATTATATACAGGTTTCAGTGATAACGACGATGAGGATATGTTGCCATTTACCACGCTAATCATGGAGCCTTTTGACCACTTCACCCAAACCACCAGCCCCAGCCTGGAGACGCCCTCAAACACAGAGGTAGAATCAGCCATGGACACCACAGTGGAGGACCAACTGGATGACGAGGTAAACATGCATTTCTCATATACAATATTCCACCTTGTAAACATATTCATACTGGAATTAATTTCTTTATGATGGTGTTGTCACTTCTCATAGATTGCGTCAGAATATATAATAGGTTCTAACAGACATAGTAACGTAACATATTTTCTATTGGTTTTTATTCTTTTTTTCTGTGTGAGATGAGATGACAGGCTGTCACAGCTCTTTGGCTGCCTCAGATTTTGTTGTCATTTGTCTCCTTTACATGCTTTTTCAGCCAATAAGTATTTTATTCTTTGACTAACACAGCAACCAAAGCCCTTCATGTCAATGTATACCTCAGTACCACTTATTGACTGCTTTTCTGTAATGATGCTCTTCCAGGCATGTAACACAGGCAGTTTCATGAAGCAATGATCTAAGTACCTATGCAGACAACAGTGTAATTACATATGCAGTGTTTCCCAAAGATTTTGAGGCATATCCCAGAGGAGGGGGACTGGCATCAGTGCTGCTTATTGGCCAAATACAATAGTCATGATACAGGTCTCACCATGTGATGCAATGACACCAGATGCTCAACAGATATTTTTGGTCATGGTTTACCTTATAGTTTTTAAAACTTACAGTAATACCTAATAGTTTAATAAGTTTAGGGAATGAAATTATTAGATTTTTAACTAATATTTATTGTTACATTTATACTATAGTTATAACACTTCTTATAGAATGCTTTATCTCCATTGCGGCATTTTATGCAGAAAACATTTTTAAAATGTTTAGCATATTTCATTCTTGAAGTTCCTGAAGCATTTTAGATTCAGTGTATTGGATTACAGAGCCAACACGACATGAAACGGGCCGCTGATCTACCCAATGTCTGTTAGTTACGTTTTTTTTTTATCAATTACAAATGCCTGTGTCCTCTCTTAGGTCTCTGATGATCCGACTGAAGAGCCTCAGTTCACTAGTGAAGCCACCAGCACCAGCAGCTCCCCTGGTCACTCGCTGGAATTTGACAAGCCATACTCAGAAAACCTCTTCAAGAGGACAGAGGTGCTGGCAGGTATGTTCAGTTTAATGATTTTTCTATCGATGCATATGTTGTCTGATAAAGAAACTGAATATTTGGGAATAGTGACAGCAGACAGTGGGTCAAGACTTTAATTAGGCATTTATTAAGAATTTTATCTAAGAAGTCATTTGCTTTGTGGGCAAAACAGTTACTGAATATTAATACATACTGATCAAATGTTTTACGTGGGTTAGGTGTAGGCAGTGGTCAATTTTATCAGCAATGTGCAGCCAGTAAAAATGAATGACATAAAGCACTTGGACATATTTGGACTAAAACTGCTCAGACTAGAATTTAGATAGATATGCCTGGTTTTAAGGTTAGATTCAATGTACCATTGATAACTATTAGCAAATTATTAGCTCACTGTTCATGTACACTCTGGTTTATAGATTAAGGTTTACAAGTGTTTTCTTGTACACCATACATGATTTAAATAACATGTAAAGTTACAGTTTATGTAAATATTAATTAAATATGTCCGTTTCATGCGACTTGAAACATTAAAAACTGCATAAATATGGTTATATTTATCTTTTCTCCTGGCATTATTTAAATACAGAAACAGAGAAATATGAAAGAGTATGTAGCATATTTTTTTAACATGAATGCACAAACAATAAACATTTGTAAATGTTCAAATTCTGATGAACCAGTAGTTTGCCTATAGCTATTAACGGGCAGTTAATGTTAAGCTAGTGAAAAGTTATTATAAAGTGTTAGTGATATGGGTATTTTCTGCATTGGTATGTTTTTGTGTACTGTATTTTGATTTTCTTTCTTTCTTCCCTTTTATTTCTGTAGCCGTTATAGCCGGCGGTGTGATCGGCTTTCTGTTTGCCATTTTCCTGATCCTCCTCTTGGTGTACCGCATGAGGAAGAAGGATGAGGGCAGCTACGACCTGGGGGAGCGTAAACCACCCAGCACGGCCTATCAGAAGGCTCCAACCAAGGAGTTCTATGCCTAAATGACCAATCACTCTTAACATTAACATCCATGTGACAACCAGTTCCTCAGTTTTCTAAAAGAAAAGTTGGAATGAAGCAAGACTGAGGAGAGTTTTATTGGGAATCGTATTTAATAACAAGGATATTTTTGCTTTATAAAGCCAATCAGCTCTTGTGTTTTCAATTTGGATTACAATTTGTTTTTTTTGTGGATTTTGAAATTATTGGAGAAAATAATATGTAATATAAAACAGCAGATCTTTACTCATGACTTCATTCATTGACTACTTTGTAACTGTAAAGGTATGTATTTTTTAGGAAAAAAAAAACAAGCAGCAAGGAAGTTGTAATGTGGACTTTAACTGTACATCATCTTTTAAGTTTAAATAATTGCCCATATCAAATTTCAGCAGTTTCACCATGACGTAAGATGTCATTGTTGACCTCATTCATGATTTAGATGCAGGATTTTTTTTCATTTTGTAAAGACTTTTCTTTTTTTAGTTCTGTCACCCTAAATTTGTATACTTTTGTCAATTCTGTATCCGTAAGGACCAATCATTTTCAAAGTGTCTTCATGTCATATTTACTCGTATTTCATTTTGGAAGGAATCCCTCCAGACTCAAAATCTCCAGATGTTCAGATTTCCTAATTTCCTTTTTTTAAATCAAGCCAAGAACAAATCTTAACATGCTTCAGCTCTCTCTCTCTCTCTCTCTCTCTCTCTCTCTCTGTCTCTCTCTCTCTCTCTCACTCTCTTTCTCACTCTCTTTGTGTTTGTGTGTGTGTGTGTGTGTTTGTCTCTCTCTTTCCTTCTCTCTCTCTTTCTCGCTCTCGTTTCTAAGTTGCTATGCAAGCTAATGTGAACTCACTGAGTACGCAGTGCCACTTGACTTTTTTCTTTGAGCAAATCTAATGTCACTGTCTCTTTTTTCCTTGTCTTTTATGCCCTCTGGCTAAAGTCAAACTCAAGATTTTTCAACATATTTTTCCCACATAAGCTGTTAATCGCAAAAGCGCCATCCCATTTTCATCTTTAAACAGTCTTGGTCTTCAAATGTTAAAAATGTCAATCATGTAGGGTTTAGACACTGTGCTTGCAGACTTTGAGGGCAATGACATTAGCAATCTTAGCTTAAATATGTGGGGGTGCTTTTCATATTAAACAAGAGTCACACAAGTGAATTAGACACGTCGTAATAAAACAACTGATAAACTGATATCGTAATAAACAGTCAAAAGTGCTAGTTAGTCAAGGTAATGTGGTCTAATGTACTGTTTCCATAATCACCCAAGTTAGAAGTGGAAACTCTTCACTTTGGTACTCACATTATTTTCCAGTGAGACGAGACATTGACGTTGTTTACAAGCTTTTGGTTAATTTACACCGAGGTTTACGGCATAACGTCTGAGACTCTGAGTATCTGAGGCTGGAGCTACACTGAAATGCTTGTATTTGTTCAGTCATGTTAGTAAAGAATGCTAATGTTTAGGGTCTAAATTGTTTAATGATGAAATTTGGTGGCGTTTTCATGTGATCTGGAGTCACAAGGCCAGCCTCTACATATTTTCAGTGAAATGAGGATGACCTGTAATTTACTGAAAAGAAAAAGTGAGAAGTAAAATTGTGTTGGATTATATTCCAGAATGAGTTGTATAGGGAGATCCCCAACATAAGTGCACTTCATTTTTTTCTTGGTTATTACACCTGTAGTATTACACCTGTAGCTCCTTTGCTGTGTTCATTTTTCTTATTCCCCTAACAAGGCCACCTTTTTAATGGTGAGGCCCTTCGTTAGTGTTCTGTAACTGATAAACAGTCATCATTTTCCAAAGACTTAAACAGTGTTGTGGTGATAATTCCATGATTGCATTCTAATTCCTTTTTATGTTTCTTTATGCTTAATTTCCTTTAAGGTCCCGACCGTTTTAAGTCAATGACTTATTTGTATATGTTAATATACAATAATTTATAGAATATAATTATTTATATACAACATATTAAATGTAATATGTTAGTTTAAAAAAAAGTATGAAAATGTATATTCACAGATGTTTAAAAGCCCTTGAAGTGCCTATTGTTTCAAAACAGGTTCCCATTTTTGGGCATTTGAGGACATTTGTACAACAGAATGATGTGACAGATCGTGCTTCATAAGCATGAGTGATAATGGCAACATTATGAAAGCAGTTACTGATGAAAGCAGTGTTGTAATAAGAAACACTACTGAATAAACATTTTCTCATGGAATATTCAAACTGTGGTTATTTTGCTGCTCCTGAGTGGCATATACTTCTCTTTTAGTGAATATCAACCTTTCGAGATTATCATCAGAGTCATTCTCTCTGTGCTCTGTGGGAGTTTGTGTATTTGTGTGCATTCGTGTGTGTGTGTGTGTGTGTGTGTGTGTGTGTGTGTGTGTGCAGGCCAGTGCGAATATTAACTTGGAAAAAAATGTCATGAGAGATGAGTTCAATCACAACATATAATCGTCTCTCAATTGTTTCTCCAAACTGTTAAACAACAAATACAAAGGAAATGTGAGGCGTCTGACAGAGATTGCTCTGGGATTTGTCACTGTCACTGTCGGGTTTTGCAGGATGGTAATGACTTTGACAAACTCAAAACAAGACAACAACTCCAGCTGCTAGATGTGCCCTCTCATCTAGCTTACTGGCAAATCTCTCACACACCGGCAAATGTGAGTGGGAGATTGTGAACTCGAGCTGGTTTCTCAACAGATCGTACTGCTACAGGGATGGAGGACCTCCTCATTCCTGCATGTTTGGCTTGGCCCACACAGTAGACAAAATTACAGGAGCCAGCAGGACAGGCTGCTTTTATGATCTCTATTTCTAATGTGATGGGTTCCGATTGAGTTCTCTTTGCTGTGGGTTGAAAAGCCTTTTTTCCCCCATGTATTTATTTATTTTTAAATCAGTGTTTCCTAAACCTGCTGCTGCAGTGGCTCTGCACTGTAGACCTCACCACCCTAAGTCAACACACCTGGATCGACTCTTTAGTCATAAAAAGTGTTAGAGCTGAAATAGTACACTTAAATAGCTGTAAACAGTTAAACAGTTAAATTCAAGCTTTCCTGATATCAGAGGAAGATGGAATTTTACTAATGAGTTAAAATGTGCATAATGTGGATCAAAAATTATTTTAAAAAGCAACTTGGAATTACATTTTAGCATGTACGATTTTGAACTGGTAGGAATTCATTTGAACACATTTGTTTAGACTCTATAAGGAAATACACTATACGGACAAAATTATTAGGATGACCTGATAATTACAACAAAAGGGACCAACTATGTAGTTGAATGACATTGCATTCAACTACATAGACTGTAATACGGAGTTGGCCCATTCATTCTGTAGATCATTTATGAGATCAGGCACTGATGTTGGACAAGAAAAAGTGGCACAAAATCTCTGTTCAAATTCTTCCACACCCAATTCATCCAAACATGTCTTTATAGACCTTGCTTGTGTTGTGGGGTGGTCGTAGAATAGTGGGTAAAACACACAACCACAATGTTGCAGTTTCAAGCCTCACTTTGTACTATTGTGCCCTTGAGCCAGACACTTAACTCTCTTGATAAGGATGAAATGTCCCTTTACCTTTGTGAACAGGGGCAGTCAGGTTGGAATAAAAAAATGGCCCTTCCCAAATTGTCCATAAAGTTGGAAACATGGCGTTGTCTGAAATGTCTTGGTATGCTGAATAGAGGGTGACACGGGAGTGAATTTTCAAACCTCTCCTGTCCCACTCCCACAAAAAAATTCCCGTCCCGTCCCAATCCCATTAAAAAACTGGGGGAAAATCCCGTCCCGTCCCAATCCCAGAAGAATG
>JBBJLR010000007.1:10321811-10333157 GCA_037577145.1 Brachypetersius gabonensis
CAAAATGGCGTCCGTTTAGTGCGCAAAGTGTGCATCGTTCTGCACTGTGTTTTCTGGCCGATTTCAGTGCACCATCCGGGTACTTTCAGTACACTGAATTTATTTTGGTTTTCAGTGTGAACGCACTACGCACTAAAAGTGCGCAAGTGCGCGATTTCGGACACACTCATAGTGTTACTCTGATTCCCGCCCACTCCCGGGTACATTTTTTCCAGTCCCGTCCCAATCACGGTATTAATAGTGATTTTGTTTCCCGTAAAAATGTCAGCCTCTAATGCTGAAGCATCAAGATTAAGCCCTTCACTGGAAAGGGACCATTTAAATTCAATATAGTTAGTTACATGAGCAAATTCAGTTTAAATGTTGGGAAAAAATTTACTTTTACATGTATGATTTTTTGTTTTATTTCTGATATCTGAAAAAGTGGATTACAGTTTAAACCCGCACCCAGGTTAAACTTAAACCTGGCAGTCAACAAGTCACACACATTCCTCCTGCGAGTGTGAAGGAGGGGAGTTCCTACAATCCGATGCTAGCAAGGTTCGTCATTCTGAACTTACCTCTTGTATTTGGAGGAGCGTAGTGATAAAATATATTGTTTTTTAAGCAGTTTGTTCATATTTTGTGTGCGTGTACAGATAACCCACAGCTAGTAGTCTCATTAAAGCCTGAGAGTTGCTCCTGCTGTTGTTTACACAAACACAGCTCGATAGTTTCCTGGCTAGCGATGTTTTGAGAGAAGTGTGTTCACGGAGAGACTTCAGTTAAAAAGTCAGTGCTTCGCAAACTATTTCAGCTTCAGTAATTTCCACAACAGCCGCTGTGCTGTTCGGCTGCACAGTTAAGTTTCAATTTGCAGTAAAATGGAACAAATATCCTGTTTAATTACTTTTGTTTGGTTTTGTATATGTGGGAGTTCACAGAGCGGGCATTGTTCATTGTCACACTGTGTGGACAAAAGTATTGGGACACGTACATCAGGCAAACAAATTATTTCGTTACATTTTATAGTGTTTCTTATACAGTCTCGGCACGCTGATTTCAGTGGTAATGTTTATTTTCATGTAGCTTCAAGGGTTTACTTAAAAACGTCATTATGTTATACTCATAACTTTTTGCATATTAGTATGTTGTTTGTTCGTTGTACATGTAGATAACAGGGGTGCCAACTCACGCGTGAGACACATGCATCAGTGAGCCTAATATGAAAGTAATAGTAGTATTATAACAACAACGGTATAATGATGAATATATATACAATTTAGTTCATCTCTAGAACCATTGAGGGTAGGAAAATAACTTATGTGATTTTCTGAATCAGCTAACTTGCTTTAGAAACATTAAAAATGGCAATGAAACAGACCTTTCTTAAAAAATTGTTGTATTTAATTCAGTGGGCCCCCTTACAGTTAAACAATGCCATGATTCCAGCTTTATGGACATGGTTTGGGAAAGAACCTTTTCTATTCCAGCATGACTGTGCCTTACTGCGAAAAGCAAGCTCCTTAAACATTCCGTATTTGAATGAGTTCAGTGTGGAAGAACTTGACTGGCCCAAACAGAGCCCTGACCTCAACCCCATCCAACACTTTTGTGATGAACTGAAACAGAGATTGCGACGCAGGCCTTCTCATTCAACATCAGTGCCTGACCTAATGAACGCTTTACAGAATGAATGGGCACAAATTCCCACAGAAACTCTAAAGTCTTGTGGAAAGCTTTCCAATAAGAGTAGCAGCTGCTATAGTTACAAAGGGAGGACCAACTCCATATTAGAATCTATGCATTTAAATGCAGTGTCATTAAAGTCCGTTGGTGTAATGGTCAGGTGCCTCAATTTTCGTCCATTTAGTGTACATCGTTGTGTTGGCACTTGTCTCAGGCAGAATTTTTGCTTAATGTCCAATGCTGTCAGTTATTATAGTTGTCAGTTATAATACCAAGTTGGCCTAATCCTTTTTTCGTCTTCTTTTTTGTTATCTTCAGATGACAGCCAAAGGACGTGGCCCTGAATATGTGACTCTGATCATTCTTATCACTAGTTTAATGCAATGCCACAGTAAACCCCATGATTACAAGCATCATCAGCCTCTTGAGGAAATATCTAGAGAGATTTCAAATTATGCTGACATTGCCCAAAACATTACAGACCTGGCAATGTATGGGAAAGCACAAAACCGTTCGTATGAACGACTTTCCACCTTCACTGACACGATAGGCCACAGACTGAGTGGATCTGAGAACCTGGACCTGGCTATAAAGTATATGTACAATGCTCTGAAACAGGACGGCTTGGAAAATGTACATCTAGAACCGGTGAAGATCCCCCACTGGGTGAGGGGAGAGGAAAGTGCTGTGATGATTTTTCCACGAAACCACACTTTGTCCATTCTTGGCTTGGGGAGTAGTGTTGGAACTCCCAAAGGAGGTTTGCTCTTGCTGTTTAATATTTAAGATTACATTTACTTGATTTAGTGAACAGTAAAAATCAGGACATTTAAAAAATGTAACATTTTTGTTCTAACACCTCTCTTGCACTGGCTCCCAGCTTGGTGCAGAATTGGTAATTGATTTCAAAGCATTACTCATCAAGTATAAATCAGTTAATAGATTGGGCTCAAAACATATCTCTGATATGTTTGGTGCATATAATTGAATGTCTTTTGTATATGATAATGGGCTGTATAAATAAATTTGACTTGACTGTGCCCCGTCTGTCAGGTATTGAAGCAGATGTGTTGGTGGTGGAGTCTTTTGAAGAGCTGAAGAGAAGGGCGAGTGAAGCTAAGGGCAAGATTGTGGTGTACAATCAGCCCTTTGTTAGTTATGGGGATACAGTTGCTTATCGTGTTTCGGGAGCTTCAGAGGCTGCTAAAGTTGGAGCAGTGGCTTCACTCATTCGCTCTGTCACTCCATTTTCCATCAACAGGTTTGTTCCTAACAGCTGTTTTATCACCACTGTACATGAAAAAAATGTGTTATGCGAGATGGCGGTGTTATATATTGTGTCATCATTACTGCATATGTCACAGCTCTGTTCTTGTTACAGCCCCCACACTGGCTGGCAGTGGTACCAGCCTGGTGTGCCTCAGATCCCCACAGCCTGTATCACAGTGGAAGATGCCCAGATGATGGCCAGGATGGCCCGGAGAGGCACAAAGATCATGGTGCGGCTGACCATGGGGGCACAGAACCTGCCGGGCGTGGATTCCTTCAATACAGTGGCTGAAATCACGGGGAGTGAACATCCAGAGCAGGTCGGTACACATACACTCCAAGAAAGGGTTATTAGTCAGTTATATATTTTAAGACTTTGCAATCATAAGGTTTAAAACTTCTGCTATCCTTAAGCTATTACTGGCCAGTTAGTCACCAGTCACTGTCATATGACATCTGCATCTCTGTGACTTACCAAGATGTTCAGGGAGCCAATTAATGAGCTTTTTCGATGCAGATCAGAGGTCAGATTCTTTTTTTTCCTCTTAGAGATTTGTTCAGTGTTTGTGAAAAAAGTGCAGTCTCCAGATCAGTGCAGTAAAGACCTTCTCCCTGAAACCAGTTGTGAAGAGTATAAAATCTTTTTGACTTATCCATCATGCCCTGCACTTTTTGACACTGAATATGACGCACCCCTCCAGGATGCCTGCGCCCACTGATAGTTAACTTCTAATTATTGTATCATTAATAACGGATCTGTCAAGTTGGCTGTGCCTCCTGCTTGTGCACTGATCTAAAATAATTCTGCTAAGTGTTAGAGAGGTCATTTGTTTTTAATGTTCTGCTTTGACAGATTTTCTAAGTGAAATTCAAAACTGCCATAAATTGCTGTTTTATGTTTGAGGTGGTGGAAAACTCTGCTGTTTATAAGAAGGGAAAAGGGATTAAGGCAGTCACTCTTGTTCCTTAGCATTTTAGGCCACATCTGTGTACAAGCAACACACAAATAGCTCACACCAACTGCTGTAAACGACTCTTTTATAGACTTTTGTGAGGCTTTGCTAAAGTACTGCGCACTTTGTCCTCAAGTCCAAACACACAAACACTGCCGTGAACACACTCAGACACAGCTGTATGCTGTTTCTGAACTCGCTTATTATGTAAGAGGGAAAAAATTCCACAACTTTGCTGACTAAAGAAATTTGAAATCCTGATTCTTTAGCTCTTCATATGATGTCATCTCCTAAGACAAAAAATAAAACTGGGAACTCCATGAACAGTAGTGACAAATGTTTGTATTAGTCTTAAATAGATTTTCATAAAGATCAGCAGCTCCTCCTGGTCTTGTCCGATACTCCTCCATAGTTCCTGACAACTTGTCAAATAGTCTTGAGCTGTTTCCTCTCAGTATGCATTCGGAACAAAAATCATGACATATTTTGTGTGGTTCTGGAGATATTCAGCACTTTGTTCCAGAACATTTAAACTTATTTTCCTACATTTCCAGCAAATCCCTGGTGTTTTAGCTTAATGGGAGGATGGTTGCATTGGCACTGCACAGCTTGATACTTTTGGTGAAAAGCTGTCTTTTCTGTGAAATTAATATACATTTGAGTTTTGTTTTGTTGAAGAATTAATAGCAAACATTATTCATCACATGCTGCTAAAACACTGTGAAAGAGGTAACAAGGGCTTGACTTGTTTGTCCATCAAAACACTTATTAGATGAGACTTAGTGTTTTCAGAATACTGGATTTAGAATTTGGACTTTTTAAATGTCAAATCCAGACCATAACTTTTTCATTCTGTGGACAGAATCAAAAGAAACATCACCAAGAGGGAAAATACAGAGCTGAGGTGAACTGTCTGTAAATATATGTTAAGTTAGCACTTCTGAACAATGTGCTTTAGATGCAATAAAAAGCAGCCATGTTATTGCCATATAGCCTTGTTATAATATGTTTGTCTCAGCAAAGTTTCTTGAAATAGACTAAAGTTAATTTGTTTTTTTCATTCATAAGCTAATCTCATAGACCTGTCTGCTCCGGCGTGGCTCGCTGTTTGTTCTGTTCTTTCTTCTGTCGCCTCCTCAGAGAACTTTGGTTAAATATAATATGGTTTCATGGTAGTTCTGGGATTTGATGTTTCATATTCCACCACTGGTAAACCTAGAAAATGTAAACGTGTCACTAGACTTCATATAAAAAATATCTGCTCCTTCAACTTTTGTGGCTAGTTCTGAATTCTGTACTCTACCAAAAAGGGAAAGGGTCCATGAATGGTTGTCGTATAGACTTTTTTTGTTTGTGTTTAAAGGAATTGGGCAAGAGGATGTTTATGGATCTTTCAGTTGTGTTTATTAGTTTGAATCCATTGATCTAGTGAATGGGAGTATACAGACCGTGCACGTCCTGACGCTGTGGTGAATCTTAGGAGTCCTCTCTTTGTTTGATGCCTGTCCAAAGACGTCATTGGTATGATTTTTATTTGGTTTGTTCTCTAAAATTATTTTAATGTTTAAGCTTTAGCAGTGTCTCATGATAAAAAGGCCAAAATTACTGTTCCGCTTTAGATATAAATGTCACCAGTTTCACAGTACTAATTCAGATTCATCCAAGTGGACATGAGCGCATGAATCTCGTGTTCTGCTCTTCCTCTTTCTCTTGAAGTTTCAGTGTCAGCTGTATTCAGAAACAGCATAATGGGAATGAATCATCATGTGAATGACATACTGAGAGATGACACATGCAGTGCCTGGAGTGACATTTAGTATTACGTGGTGCTGGTTATTTTTATATTTCATGTACACACAATTGTTTAAGGCTTTCCTCCATTAGTACACTGTTTCTACCATGGTCACCCCCAAGATCAGATTTTATGATGGGGTGGACCTGAAAGTCCCCTTCATCTAAAGTGCTTTTGTTAAGTGTTACTTATGCAGATTTTTTGTTAATTACTATGCAGATTATTGTTCAGAATGCAAAACAGAGGAAGGGAAATCCCTTTGTCCTTTTATAGTCTTGTATTTCTTAAATAAATCATGTTTGGAACATGTTTGTTTTATAATCTGCTCAAACGCATTGCCACTTTTGTACTAGCATCTTAGACCTGTGTGTTAAGACAATGACATTGGATTACACAGAAGGTTGACAAGTAATAATGGCCAGGCTGGCAAAAAACTGAGAGGACTAATTTATTGGGATATCCTAAAATAATCCTGGAACAGTATCACATAGATTAAGCTCTATTTACACCACTTTGTAGAGGCATCACAAATGCACAGATATACAGTATATCCCTGACCTGCAGTTAGGGATTAACCGGTTTGACTATTAACCACGGTGTGAAACATTGCGGTTAATCCACCGTTAAGACCTCCCCAACAATACACACAAAGATCATAGCAGAAGCAAAAGAGACGACCAACACCGGGGCTATCCTATATCCACCTAGAAAGCGCTTGAAGTCTCCTGTGTGGGAATATTTTGGATACTCTAAAGATGAAAAAGATATTAGCCTACAGCTACTAGCTACTAGCGTCCCCTCTGACAGAGTGTTCAACAGAAGTGGCAATATTCTCTCATCCATTTCTAATTGTAGATACCTTTTACTGATACATGGGCTAGTGAGACAGGATTTCAACCAAGACAAAATGTGCTCATGACACATAACTGTGTTTTTATTTTAGCTGAGATGGACTGGATAAGACACAGTTGGTTGAAGTTACGGAAGCTGATCTCCTTGAAAAGAACTGGTTCTCAAGACACTAAAATGAACTAATTTACAAGTAACTGGCTCATGTGCAATCATCTGTTTGCTGAATTGAACTGAGAAGTTTTATCAGAAGTTTCAAATTGTTTTTCGTCCCCAAACGGATTGAACTGTGAAAACCCATCACACACCATGTGTGTGCGTGTGTATGTATGTATATACACTGTTTGGAGAAAAATATTGGGACACCTGATCATTACACCAACAGTGACTTTAATGACATTGTGTTTAGAGACAGAGATTTGAATGTGGAGTTGGTCCCTCTTTGCAGCTATAACAGTTTCCGCTGTTCTTTGAAGGTTTTTCACAAGATTTTGGAGTTTCTGTGGGAATTTTGTGCCCATTCATTCTGTTGAACATTTAGCAGGTCAGGCACTGATGTTGGACGAAAATACATATTGTATATGTATCAGCGGTGTAACCTTTCATCCTTTAACAGCACTCACAACTTTAGTTGAGTGCATACCTCTTAACCACAGTGTAAGCTGTGTGCATTGACTATTGAGAAACACATTTTTTAGTGTGACAAGAAAACCTCAAGAAAAATTCAGCTTTATTTAACATTTTAGACAAGTTGCTTGATATTAGACATCATGCTTAAATCACAACAGATGGTGCCTCATATCCACTTTATTTTATACCGGATGCAGATTAGAAATAAAAAGAAATGCCTTAATGTGGAGTCCTGATGAGGTATTCACTGTTCTTTTTATAGCCCCTGTTGGCGAAGTGTGTTTGATTGCGTGGGAAGCTTCAGCTGTGTGTCTGTTATTGGCCTGCTGTCCTCTCCATTTGAAGGGGTTCTGGTGTGTCTGTTCTCTATCCTACCATCTGTGTTGGGGAAGACTCCTGATGACGTTGTTCGGGTCCTCATGATGGAGGGGAAGGGTTTGTGTAAAAATATAACACCAAAAATTTTCTGAGATGTGTTGTAATATTCACTTTTTCTGAGTTTTGCGAACAAGTTGGAACAGACAGAAAGCATCAGCAAAGTAGCAGTACTGTATATAAAAAGACTGTAAAAACACTATAGTTAGAGTATCTGTAGCTTTTGTATTTTAAATAAAAAAATAAAACTATTTTAAATAAAAAAATTTAAATAAAAAAATAAAAGGCACAGGCACATGTTTGAGCATTGAGAAATGAGAAATGAGAAATGATGACCAAAAACATATTCTGCAAACCAGGGAATTCTCTTAACCTACAGGATATTTATGCAGCAAATGTTCGTGTCTAATAAGATGGAGGTCAGAACAATTGAAACATCAAAGAATGATAAATCTTACTCTGGAACTAGTAAGAACAATTTTGAATGTCCAGGTTTACTTATGTTGTACATGAAGGTTTAATAAACTTAAATAAAACCGTACAAATTATAGCATATATCTTATTAATATTTATCATTATACATATCTATTATAATTGCGAACACTGTGCAGCCTTGTTTAGTCCGCCCGCAGCCAAGTTAAGAAATGCTAACTTACCTAAATGTTTAACATTGTTCTGTGGATTAGCATTACAGAGAAATATGATTCTGTAGAATTGATGCTGAATGAATAAAATGCAGATATTTTAGTGCTGTGGTCCAGCATTGTCTAAGTGAATACAATACAGTAACCCACCACAAAAATCTCATATGGATTTTTTCTTTATATTTTCTCCTTGCAGTACAGTACGGATACAGTTTATCTTTATACTTTAAGGCTAATGAGTTTAAAATGAAAGTGTTTCGGGAGCAAATTTGGGTTTTTACTACGTAAATAGACATTTTTTTTATCACAACACAACGCTATTTTTCACTATACGTAGGTGGTGTTGGAAGTGGGAGGTTACTGTATATTTATACACTATTGTAAAATGGCAGTTTAAAATATCAGTTAAATCTAGACCTGCAGTTTATTTATTTATTTATTTTTGTACATAAACATGACTTTCTTGATTTTATGATTGATGTGCATGTTGCAGAAGTGCTGATGAGATCTATGATAAATTCAGAAAAGCATATTGAGGTGTCATTTATCATTAAGATGATAAAACCATAATGCTGACTCCTAGTGATCGGTGGTTAATATGTTTGTGTTGCGTGAACCTTACAATGATGACAGTGAAGGCATAGATACTGGTTATTGTACCGGCTGTGTTTGTACATGTGCGTGGGGCTGTATGTGTGCATGGGTGGATGACTGCACTGGTTGAGTATCTGAGTTGAGAGACAAGCCTTCAATGCTTCCTTCCTCTGACATCATTCCTTGTGTTTTTTTCACCATGCAAACTCTCTCTAGTGCTAATTACTGTCATGAACATTATAATAGATAACAGATGATGGATGATTCTAGGCATGGATGATTTTCCATCATCAAAGCCATGTTGTTGCGTCATGAAGGCTAAATTAAAGGCATGGTGTAGAGAAAATTCTTAACCATGCCTGTCTGCTGTTTCTAGTCCACAATGTGCTGAGGTTATTCCATTGTTTTGACATCCAAGACATGCCACATCATGTAAAGAGATACTAAGTAATGCCAGAAGACCCGTTTGAACGATCTTTAATGTCAAAAATTCATATTTATGGGTTGTTGAAAGCAGAAACTGCATACTGTTCAGATTTTAATAGTGTTGAAAGGGCAAAACAAAAAAAAAAATAGAAAATTAGAAAAAACACACTTTTGAAGGTTTTTTTTACCTGCAGGAGTCTAAGTTAGTCATAACAACTGGAGTCTGGGTTAGTTGCAACAACCATGTAAATGTCACAGTATACCCCCAGATACATTTTACTAGCAATTATATGTTTTCTTTTATTTTCACCATGCCTAGGTTATGGAAGAGGAAGACTAAGAGATATTGGTGGCAGTGTAAAATATAAGGGATGGGAAAATACGGAATATTTTTTATGTGATAGAAACGACAGATGAGAGAACTTGTGTAACCCAACCCTAACTTTGTCCATTAGAAGTGCTAAGACACTCGCACAGGCCACCAGTTTTAATAAAAACAATGTGGCAATGTTTTTCAGAAAAGGTGACAAAGTGATAAGGAGGCACATTTTAACTGCAAATGACATTTGGAACGTTGATGAGTCTGGCATAACAACTGTGCAAACCCCCAACAGAGTGGCATTAAACAGGTTGGGGTGACGACATCAGACAGGGGTTCAATGGTCTCTATCGTATATGTAGTCAATGCTACTAGCAACGCAGTCCCTCCCATACTAATATGGCATTTTTAAAAGCACTTTAAGATCAACATGTTTAAGATCAACATCTAATAGGACACCACCATGATAATACACTGTACTCCTTTACTACCCCAGAGGAAGACATCCATGGCTTACAACATGACATCTGATGTTGTATGTGTATTTCAGACTATACTTGTAGCATTTTCTGGTTATATCAGATGAATACAGATACCAGGTATCGCACCAATCCTTTTTCTAATTATAGTCATAAAAAGTTTTAGTGACTATGAGTTGACTCCTAAAGAGGCGATTAACTAACTCTGACTCATCTGGGATTTGTGGTGAAATCAGATTTGTGGTCGGTCAAAATGCTTGGATTCGGCTTTTTGAAATTTGTCCCTATTATTTGTTATTTAAAACATAATATAGCATGTTTTCCGAAAAGTAAAACTATCTTTGAATCATATTATTCACCTGTGAAATTGGGACATTTTGACAGCATGTGAAACCCTGTGTAAGCATTTGGATTTGGTAACACAAGTTTAATCCTCTAAACCCTGCAGCTCATGTTATGGAAACTGGAATTAGAAACACAAAGAGCATTTTTCTTTTCACAGAATAATTTGATAATTGAGAACAAAATTACATTAAAATATTCTAGGGTGAAACATTGATTTATAATGTGGCTATGACACTTCTGTTCAGGTTACATTTAATAAAATGTGATTACATTAGTGACTGAAAAGGAGTAATTCTTATAAAAGTAAATCTTATAAAAGTTATTTTCTCAGGACATCTGTAATTTCATCCTGCAGATCTACTCCAGTCACTCTCTGCCTGTGCTTTATTGCTCTGTAAGCTTTAATATTAAGCTGACTATATGTTTTACCTTTTATACCGTAGTCTCTGACAGTAGTGTGGAAGCAAAACTAATTTAAATGTTAAAGGTAAAACAAATATAATTTAAATGCAAGAAGTGCATTCTTCAGCCAGTTTTGAAATTGAATTTGTATGATCACATCATTGTGGTCCATGACATCCCTGAAAAAAAATCACGATATACATTTATTTGTGACTCTGGCATAGTCAAAATTAAATGGAGTTGAGAAAATGAAGTGAACTTTAAACCCAGCCATGCATAACTATTGCAAAAATGAAATGTATAAACATAATCTGTAAATGAATAACATTCTTAGCAGAGCAGCAATTAGTATGAGAAATATATTGTTATATATGAGACACATATAGTCAAGCAAAGTGAGCTAGGGGATTTTCTATTTCACTAGTTGCATAGTAATATAATATTGGCCTCAGTACAACATAGTGTAGTGATATGTAAATTGGGATGGATGTCAGATAAGTGTCATGTCGCCGAGGGCAGAGAGACACAGCAGAGTTCCAGAGAGACAGTTTATTAGTAACACAAGCACTTAAAGTCCAACACAGAAGCACAGGACCCCTGT
>JBBJLR010000007.1:10369081-10403094 GCA_037577145.1 Brachypetersius gabonensis
TCTCTCTCTCTCTCTCTCTCTCTCTCTCTCTCTCTCTCTCTCTCTCTCTCTCTCTCTCTCTCTCTTTCTCTTTCTCTTTCTCTTTCTCTTTCTCTTTCTCTTTCTCTGGCTCATCTGCTCTGTCCGGGTCAGCGTGGTGGCCTCGTTCTGGCTGTTTTTAGATCTTACCCGGTCAGTGCGATGCCTCTGGCAGAGTAATTTTGAATGTAAGATTCAGAGGACCAGGTCATACATCTTCCATTGTGTTAAAAATATCGTACACTTTCACATCCTGAATAGGTTTGGATAAATAATTGTAGTTGCAGTTCATTTTTCAAAAAAATTGACATTTTATTTAAAGACAATGAGTGAACTGCAGTTTATATACAAAATATAGGCAAAATAGGTTTATTATATAATGGTCAAGATAGACTGTGGAACAGTCTTAACTGCACCTCCCTCAGGTCTACTGCAACATGGAGTCTGTGGGCGGCGGCTGGACGGTCATCCAGCTCAGAAAAGATGGAACTCTAGACTTCCACAGGACATGGAAAGAATACAAGATGGTAAACGTCTCCCATGTTCAGATTCATTAAACATTCCTTTTTTCTGGACTCTGAGCTCATTTTCTCTTCTTAAAAAACTCTAAATCCACAATTTAACCCCTTCAACTTTAGGCTTTATGTTTATTTTTTTGCGAAAAGCTTTTTATCTCCATCAAACATTTTAAACCATTTCTATTGCTCGACTCTTTAAATCCTGACACAGTGTTACGATGGCAATGTAAAATTATGCAAAGCTATTCAGAAGTTTTTTATTCCACAATGGCATGCATTGTTATCAGATATGAAAAAATTGTTTACCCTTTAAGAGTTGATGGAAAGATTTTACACCTTTAAGCTCATTTTCAGCTATTTTCAACTAGTCTGTACAGAAACACTCTGAAACTATTATCGAAGATATATAGTCCTGAGAGTGAGTAACTGATGTGATGCTGCCAGTAGGTCTTTAGAGTAAAAATAATGACATCCCACTTGTTTCAGATAACATCTCAAGTTCAACTTTGAAAAAATACCGTATATAAAAGGGACACGTCCGACCATTTGGCAGGGAAAGAGGGTGGACATTTTGACCCAAAAGGAAAAACTTTGGTAACACTTTTGGAATACTGTTTCTTCAAACTCACTGTGACCCAAATGTGCCTGATTACAAAATACTGATAAAACAAACACGTCCCTTCACAAATGCAAAATCCTTTTCTCTTTCCTATAGTCTGAGCACGCACACACACACGCACACACACACTGAATGAAGGAGGAAAAACTTAGCAGATAAAGGGAAGGAGTGGGCATTATTATCTGAACATACAGATATTGATATATTAGTTAACTGATGTCATTTATTAATACAAAGTAGTACATTTCAGTTTATAATAAAAAGGCTGTAATTATGCTGCCTTTTTCAGCTTAATTACTACACTTAAATAATCAAACAAAAAGGCACATGCCTATGTGTTATGTACATATACATTCAAATAGGTAATGTAAAAAGATTAATAATAACGATAATATTGAAAATTTGTGTCTAAGCTGCTTAGCAATGAGATGAGGTAGAATAAAGGGGTTCTAATAATGATAAGACTTATGAAATGCCTCATAAGGTTTTTTCATGTGTTGAATGTATGTATATGTTTTGTTGTAGGGCTTTTGGTCTATGTCTGGAGAGCACTGGCTGGGAAATGAGATTGTTTTCCAGTTGACGAGTCAGCGTCAGTACACACTGAGAGTTGAGCTGACAGACTGGGAGGGGCAGCAAGTCTTTTCTCAATATGACAGCTTCCAGCTAGCCAGTGAGAAACAAAACTACAGGTAAGTAGCCAACACACTTCTCACATAGGCTGGGAGGAGTTATGACGTGAAGAAGAGTGCATGTCCACATTAAAAACATCATTTTCACTTGGTCAGGTAGTAAGTAAGAAAATGTATCAGTCCTAAAAGTAAGTAAAAGTGCTGATGTAATATATTTTATTAATTTGCTAGTAATGTACATGGTTGAAAAGATGTTATGATGCTATACAGATGTGTAAGAGCACAACATGAGGTCCATGCTGCAAAGCTTGATTACAGAACAAAATAGAGCAGGCAAGGTGCCTTTAGGATACTCCATAAAGTTGAAGAGATAAAGTAAACAATAGGCAGAGCACATGTTGCATAAGTGCAGTATTGGTGTATGTTGTCATTATATGTAGCTCGGTCCTGGCACTGTTATAGTTGTGCCAAAGGACACAGACTGGCCTTTCATTCTAGCAAGAGCTGTGTGTGCAGTCTGTGTGTGCAAATTAGGTGAACAACAATTCCTGAGTGACACTACCACAGCTTCTCCACCTGCTCCTCATACCAAACCAAATCCCCAGTAACGAACACACTCACATTCACATACCTCATAATGTCCAAATACTGATGGAGACATTGGAACAAACAGGTTGCAAACTAATTGCAAACTAACAAGGATATAAAGTCATCATTAACAAAAAAGCTGTCAAAGACACCATATGCGTCTCCATAGTGGAGCACTCCTGGACTTCAGCCTCAAGTATGTATGCATAAAAAATACATTAAAGTGTAATTTGATAGAGAACTCACAAAAAGCAGTACACCCTTGGCCATTAACAGCAGCACCATCTAGTTTATTCTAAACAAAATGTGTGTATAACCCCTCTGTCTTTCAGGCTGATTCTGAAGAATTGCAGTGGAACGGCTGGCAGGCAGAGCAGTTTGGTAATAAACGGAGCTGATTTCAGCACCAAAGATATGGACAATGACAACTGCATCTGCAAATGTGCTCTCCTGCTGACCGGCGGTAAGTGATTCCTGCTCAGTGCCACATAGATTCAACTGCATTGCTGTAAAATCTCTCTGCGACTTCATGAGCCCCAATAACTCCTGGGATGATGGCCAATATGTAACAGTAGAGCTCTCTCTTTCAGCACTTACAGAATGTCCTTCATTATCAATAGTACAGCTAGTACAAACCCCCAAGCCAGAATCACCCCATCCAATACTGTGTCTGATATGTTACTAAGATGTGGTCACCAGATAATTCAACATTAAAAAAACCTACTACATGTAAAAAGTACATCATAGCTAAAGGAATGGTTTAGCCAAAAATATAATACTTCAGAATTTTGGTGCATGGAGTTTGCTTTAGTTTTGCACTGGAGCTATAAAGCAAATGAAGCTGACAAGTAAATTAAACGTAAAAGGAGAAAAGTACAGGCAGAATGGACCTGCCTAACATTGTGTTGGCCCCCTTGGACTGCCAGAAGAGCTCTGATTCACATAGGCTTGTAAGTTGAGCGGTGGGTCAAACTAGTGACCAGGAATTTGGAATTTGTCAAATCACTCCTGAAATTGTCCTGCTGAAAGAGGCCATTGTCACTATGGAATACTGTATGAAATGAAGGGATGTATTTGGTCTGCAGCAATATTTAGAAAGTTGGCACGAATAAAAGTAGTATCCGCTTGAATGCCAGGATCAAAGGACCCTGCTTCTGCCAGCTTTCCTTATTCCCATGGTGCATCCTGGTGCTTTCTTTTCCCCAAGGTAAGCAATGCACAGTCACCCACCCATCCACATGAAAATGTGATTCATCAGACTAAGCCACACCTAACATGTGTTCACATGTGACTATAAGGGAAATTTGTCTGTTTTCAAAGTTGCTCAGATTCAGATGAACACCTCAGCTTTAAAAATTGAATGTTTAATTGCTGCCTAGTATATCCCACCCATTCACTGGTGTCATTGCAATAAGATAAGCAAGTCTAACAATTTCATATGGTTTGTGACTAATGTGTGATACTTTAGGAATACGGTTTGCATGTTGCTAATCGATGAGGTTGAAGCTTGTTAAATTATTTCATCAGCCTTGTAGCTCTAGTACAAGACTTAAGGAGTGAAATGTGGGCACTAAACATGTCTTAGCTTACAATATGTAAGGGGGGATATTGTGTCTGCTTAATTTTTGGCTAAAAATTATATCACAGGCTCCAGATTTGCCACCTGCACTGTGAATTACATCTCTATTGTGTGCTTAAAGGGTAGAGCTGGTATGGTGTAGGAGGCTGCCGTGTAGTCATTATTAGAGAATATAGGTGCTGCAGAAAGACTTGGTATCTAGTTAGGAATGTCAATCCAAGAAAAAAAGCCTTTCCATCAAACTCCGCCAGCCTTCGTGTCACTTTCCCTCTCTTCCTTTTCTCTCTTTGTCTGTCTCTTAGGTAGAACAGGCTCATTTTAGATGTTATCTGTTAGTCAGCAGTCAGGCACATATAATGCTTAAGTTTCCTCCCCTTCTGCGAACCATCCCTCAGTTTTGTGTCATCTGTTGTTTTTCCAAAGGCTGGTGGTTTGATGCTTGTGGGCCATCAAATCTTAATGGCATGTACTTCTCCAACGGGCAAAACACTGGCAAATTCAATGGCATCAAGTGGCACTATTTCAAAGGATCCAGCTACTCTCTGCGTGCTACAACCATGATGATCCGACCTGCGGACTTCTGAGGACCGTCTGGCCACAGACCAGCCGGCGGACATTTCCTCTGACATTACGACCACAAAGAACCCAGGGTTTGGAATACACACATTGCTGTTTTTGCAAATACAAACAGTAGAATGGGAAGATTGATGCTAGAAATGATCTAATTAATCACCTTAATTATTGCTTGAAAATGGGGATGAATTGCTTTGTGAGAAACAAATACTCGGCATAGTGCTGCATTATTTTGCTTTCGGAACTGTCTTTTTAAAATGTGATATGAAGAATCGCCTAGGTTTCGTCTGTGTTGCATCATTATGTTAATATGTGAATGTATTAATTGACTTCTCTGCAACCTGTTATTACACTCTTTTAGACTTTAATCATCCAGTCAGCACTACTGTGCACTATAGGAGGTGCTATTGATTATATTCTGTGTTGTTTTCAAGGCTGTAAAGAACTGTCAGTGGTGATGTTTTGCTCTTACTACCCACTGTGATTCCATGCCTTTTTATTTTTAAATGCTTTATTAATGAACAAGAGTGAGACATTATATATAATGCCATGAATACATCAAGATGTAAGACAGCAAAACAGAAGCTGTATATTTTATTCAAGAACTAGATAGACACAGCCCTGATGAAATGCAATGGTAGGATTACGTTTAAAATAGCTTAAAATAGTCTCCAGCAATATGAGCAGAATGACTGATTCAGACTGTGTTCATTTGCCCCAAGTGTCCTGAATTGATTATATCACAAGCTTAATGTTTATTTCAGGATGCAAATGAAAATACTGAGATATAGAGTGCACTGGTCGCTAGCATGCCATGGCACAGTGGGAGTAATATTTTAGAATTTTCTTACTGAGTGAGGAATGTGGAGCATTATTTATTTTAACGTCTAGGATTTACTGTAAAATTGAAGAGTAGACGATAACATTTATGGTGTTTTTTCCACATGTTTATTCACAGTCAGTACACGTGCAAAGTCTATTTTAACTATTTAATATACACACCCTAAGTTTCACATACACAAAACCCCCATATACACAGAACAGCGTGCTATTAGAAACACTGATTCCAATTTACATTTTTTCACATGTATTTTTAGATCCAATGTATTTTTCACATGTAACAAACTGTACACAACATTATACAAGTCTTGAGCAAGTGCAATAGGCCCATTTAATGAATACAGTTGAAAAAACATATTTCATCCAAAAAACCTTTGTTCTATAAAAATCTCATAAAATCATATGGTTTGTAAAGGTTTGTATGATTAAAGTAAGACGCTTTTGTAAACCCCATAACCCTAGTCATTTAATTCATTTTGATGTATTTCAGGAGTCCTCACTTTTTGATCTCCAGGATTTGTAGTTCACATATGCATTTGCTGTGTAACAAAGCACAACCAAGAAGGCAAATACCTGAAAAAAGAGAAAATAATTTGGAATCAGTTTGTTACTCATTATAAGTGTGCTGTGTAAGTAGCCAGCAAATACCACTGCTTGCAGATATTTGGCATTCCTGTTAGAAAACAGTATAAGAATGGTGTGAGTAACTGCTTTAATATTAGCCTGCTACAAATCCCATTAATCACACATACACAACCACAGAAATGCAGTTTTAATACCCTTCTGAGGACCTACATTTATTAATTACTGCGTATAAACACCAAACAGCGACTTAACTGTAGTCTAACTGCAATCTAAGACAAAACCAGGACCCTAATCCTACAAATAACCTGTCCCTCACACTAACTGACCCTAACCCTCATCCTTGACTCTTGCTGTTTACCTTTTTTCAAACTAGACTCGTAAAAGCTTAAGGAAACAAAGGAAGAAGAAAGCCATTAAGCAGACATTAAGCTAGAATCCGAGAAGCCGTTGAGAGTTTGAGTGAGTGATGCTGTTCTTACCGTCGAAGCCATCCAGCTGATGTAGTAATAGCGCCCCCTATTGGCTTGAGTCACAGAAGCAGCGTTAATAACTGCAGCTGTCATGTACAGAACAGCAGCACTGCTATTGAAGCACAGCCCCTGAGAACAGATTTCATCCAGTGTTATTTCAGAAACAGCTGCATTCTTTCCTGTGCTGATACAATAACATACCCATGAGCACAATGTGTGTCAGACGTTATTGGAGCATACCCTGCTTATAATTAGTGTAAGAACTTTTACCCTCTGGATTAGACAGGTTTGAGCTTTATGAGGGCATTTTCACAGGTTTCTGTCCGTCTTCCGTGTGTTAATGACTGATGTTGACTGCTGTCGATGCTACTCTCTGTAGTTCATTGAGCTTATTCTCCACTCAGTTTGCAACAGATTCTTAAGATCGTCTAATAGAAGATCATAAAATTACTTATATTACAATATATAATTAATATATAATATGGACTAATCAACAAGCCCCCGGCTACTGCAGCTGATATAAAACGAGACATCACGTGCCTTTATGGTAAACAGAAATAAATGTGATTTATTTTAAAAAGCTTCAGGAAGGTAAAGTGACCATTATGTCATACATGAACATGTGGGGACCGTACCTTCCAAGGGTACCTCAGAAGTGCTTAGCAGTCCTGGGAATCGAACCTATGATTTCCTTAACTAGCGAAAGCTCTAACCACTAGGCCACCAGCTACCAGGTGCATTTGCTCATGCAATTTACTTTTGAATTAATATATGACATTTGTGGCTTTTCTTGTTTTCATTTCTAAGATGCAGATAATTTTCAAAAATCTGTCTAGCCTGTAATACCACATGTCTCTTAGAGCTCATAGTGTTCAGTTGGATCCACTCACAAGTGCTGTCCAGGGGACCTGCGGTATCTTGGTGTGCGCTGTGGTCAGATACAGTAGAAGGAGGCAGACAGTCATCACCCAGCAGACCACAGATACAAACATCACCCAGCCTAGTGCAGGCACGTGCAAATATTCTGTCCCACCCAGAAGAGTCCACACCAGCAGCCCACACACCTGACAACACAATAGAGACAGAGTATATGAACACAAATATGAATCATAAATATCATCTGGTAAGCAAAGAACAAAACTGATTGAAACAAAACAGCGACACCAGAACTTAAAAGGATACCATAAAACCATAAAAAGGATTCATCCTTGGCACTGCTGTTTACACTAGACTAATTCCACAAGTGTGAAACTGGCATTAAATATACAGAAATCTTGATCACACACACAATATATATTTTAAACAGAGACATGCCACTGATTACTGAAGGCCAGGATAATAGGATTTATTGCCAGTGTTCGCTTATGCAGCATTTATTGCTGTAAAAAAAAACTAGTGTATAAATGCTCAGTTCTGAGTAATAGGTTCCTGAAGTCACCCCTACACACCCAGCCTCCCATCCTGTTATAAGAAACAAAGAATTCCTCTCTGAAAGCTTGGTATCACAGGAAAAGTTGTTGTTTTGGAGTTGGCAGAGATGACTAGCTGGAGATTAAACACTAAATGAATGCTTGGATGGGGTTCAGAATGGATTGTGGAAGGAAAACGAACAATAAGGCTGAGAGGAAGAGTCTGTTTGCCAAGCTGTTTTGGTTTGTCGACTTCCCCTGCTCTGTGGAATCTGGCTGCCCCTCCTTTTCATTAAATCCAAGTTTGAAATTCCGGACATAGGATTGGATGAGCTAAATCTGTTAGACAACATTAAATACTGTGGCAGTAAAATGATTCCCGGCAATACGAGGGTCTAGACCCAGTACAACCTTTGCTAGTATAGCACAGAAATAGAGATAATACCACATTGACTCATATCTGTATGGTATCACTTTTAGTTTTGGGCCTGAAAAAAAACTTGATTAAAAAAAAATAAGATCAGTCAGCTCTGCTACTTCTAATTGTAGAATTTTAATGCTACTATAAAAGCATATTTCTTAAGATTTGATGCTACAGTTATCAGTACAGCTCCTACAGTGACATAAACACAATGCCAAGCATATCAGTCACATGACAGTGATTCACAGCCTTTAATGAACAGATCTACATTCCCAGCCTGATCACTAATTCAGCTTACTTCAATTCTTGGGCCTCATTTACAACTCAGGCCATTAAAATGCAGAGCACTTCAATAAATAAATGCAGGTTACTTACTGTTTCTCCAAACATGAGCACTCCTGGTGGAGAGCAAACAAAGTTCTTGTCATAAGCCAGAGTGGAGTGAGGCAGGTATCCATTCTCCAAACTCGACCTTGCACTTGTCCTGGTCGTTCTGTCCACTGTACTTGCCTCTGGGTCTTCCTCCATTCTGACCAAGACACTCTGGTCCTCTGTGAGGCACAAAGGTTAAGATAGAGATAATGGCTCTGAGTAGATGTTGGCCTTTTAGAAAGCTAAAGGAGGAGCCCCCCCTATCGTCAGCTGCACAGCATCAGTGTCAGAATCAGACAGACAAAGACACACGAAAAAGATATATAAATAAATTAAATTATTTTTATAAAAATCCTATACATTATATATGCTATACTAAATACACAAAATACTATGGTTAGTAAGAAGGGTGCAGGTAAATACTATAGATAATTAAATGCAGTTACTGCTGCAGTAGTTCACTAGTTGACACAAACAGTGGTTTGGAGTTCTATATACTGAGTTCATTATTAAATGTAAAAGTGACATAAGTAGTGATACTGCACATAATAAGACAACTGCATAAGCCGTGGCATACGTAATTGTTATGAGAAAGGGAAAGGAAAGAGTTCATTATAGATCTGTTTGGATACTTTCGGCCATATTTTAGATGAAATCTTGTCAATTTGCCATAGCCTATGGGAAAAGGCTAAAGTTATCTAATGAGAGCTGTTCCTAAATAAAAAGTGGCGAGCTACTGTTTAATCCAAATTAAAGGTGCCAGCGATGATTGTAAAAATATAAGAGAGACTGAGTCGCCGTGCTACTTGCATGCCTATTGTGAATCACCATTGTTTTCTTGTCTGCGATTATACAATTTAACCACACGGGGGCAGCAAACCCCTCTGGTCTGTGCTCTTACAGCTGGCCAGGTGAAGATGACCACAGTAAACTAGATTACTAACACTGACTTCAACATCAGTCATACATGTTATGGACATATTTCTTTACATTTAATCGTTCCGAAGGACAAGAACAAATAATTTGTATTACAGTTAATTAAGGTTATCAAAATTTTAACAAATTTTTGGTTCAGCATTATTTTTAAACTTGTCATTTCTCTTTTGTCCTTAATGCAGTCGAGTCACTGTCTCTCACAGCAGCAAGCATGACAGGAGCAGACACATTTTTATTTGGCTTGATTGTCAAAAAATCAAACCTAATCAAGAACAATGGCAAGCTGCATGTCATCAAATGATACAGACACAACAGGGACACAATTAAGTCACATAGAGGCGTGTTTCAGTATTATTCAGGCTATATTATCTCCCCACAATATTCACAGCATATAATAACCATCAGCCCTGCACAAGGTAGTGAGTACAGAGATGAAAACATTCAAATTCATACAGTAAGTGGTATAAAAAGTAATGATATTTTCTTTATATACTGTGATATAACAATGAACTACATGATTTTATTAAATTATTTTAAATCTCTTGTTTTTTTGTTACCAAAAATATGCCTCTTTCACTCAAACCTACGTCGTATTTACGTGCACTAGTTTCTTATTAAACCTGTTATTGGCACAAATGTATTTAAAGATCCAAATTAACCATTCTAACAGTGCCCAGTCCTAATAACCTCACCTGTTACTGCATGCACCCTTTTTTCCTCTTTGCACAGCTTTCAGCTGCAGGCTGACTTGGCAGCAGTGCACCACCTTTCCAATTCTATTCTTCAAACACTTCGTTTCGCTTTGTGGTTCTGATTATTTATTTATGGGTAAACAAACCAGAAAAATGGTATGAATGTATTTTGCTCGGTTGACTAGCTCTACACAGCCATTTACATTATCACACACAGAGAGAAGCAGAAAGGAATGGCTTGAGTTGACCCTTAGACCAGTTACATGGACAGGAGACAGACATCCAATATTAGTTCAGAGCTAGTAAAAGCAATCAATGTTTTAAAAAAGTATCATTTTCAGTATTTTAATAATAAACTTAAATTATAGCAATAATAATAGCAATTAATAACTATTAGGAAATGGATCAAATATGCTTGCATACATTCGCAAAATCTCCCAGAACCTAATCAAGGCACAATACAGCAAGATTACACTGTTATCTGTGTGGCACATTCCATATTCTACTTCAACCTTATTTATCACTAAACCTCCTCCTCACCTCTTTCTGGCTCTGATTTTGGGTGCCAAATATAGCCAGTGGAAAAATGTGAGCACTCTAGAATAAGATGTTTGTATCACGGTGCCCTTCATGGGCCCCGCCGGTCCTGGTGCCCACTGCTTATTAATAGCAGGTCACAGCGGTTGCCATGTATTCATTTGTAAAGGCTTCTAATGAATGCATCGTTGCAGAGACTGTAATTAAGTCATCTGGTACGGACACATGCTGCGACAGCAGTGTGGGGACGTGGGCAAGAGACCCAGCAATTTACTCTCACTCTTTACAATAATGCACAGAATTAATCCTGTAAACGAACCCAATAATATACCTTCTAAATCCTGAGAGAACCAAACTCCCTTCAGCAGGTCCACCAAAAACAGCAAATAACCCCTAACACATTAATCATAACTGTGTTATTAGCTTCTGGTTTTTATGGCTATCCAATCAGGAAACAAAAAACACATTTCTCTGTTTTTAAAATGTTAGAAGATTCTGCTAGTTATAAAACAAAGAAATCGTCTACTAGAGTAATCCCACTCAGCGAGTCATAAGGTCCTATGGTCAATGTCATATACCTCTTCCTTTTTGTAGTTTAATTGTAGCTCATGGCACAGCGAGAATATAGAGTCATTATGGAGTTGACCTTGAATAACTTAAATTTAAAGTATGAATTGTTTTACATATAACATAATTTAATATGTGTTAATAAAATTGGTCAAATATAAGAGTAAATGAAATGTTAAAACATTTTGACAACAAAATATGGCACATTATACATAATTATCCTTTAATTATTATGTATCTGTATTATTTATTGTGTATATTCTTATTCGCTGTTCGATCACTATTCATAAATCAGCAGTACATAGGCTACAATGTGTTTTTCTGAAACTCAACAGAACAGTTTCCTCACTCTGCAGAAGGCAGATGATAGAGCCGATATTGTGGCATGCTCAAGGGAGGCACGCTAATAAACAATCTGTCTAAAGCTGAGATTAATACTAAGATTATAGAGAAGACAGTCAATGGATTTGCATGAGTTTCAGGAGCGCCTGCAGCCTTTACTAGTAGGATTACTTTATATTCCCCATATTTACTGTAGTCAATACGAAACCCTGCTGTGGAAACCATGCCCCCTTTTCTCTGTAATCACAGACTAGCCTCTTTGTATTTAAAGGCTCTATTCTTCCCGAATGATCTTAAGCCCAACAGAGACACACCTGGTTGGAATTTCCCCATATGCTCTAGACTTTCCACTGATGGAGAATTATTTCTTTAATAAAGTAATGTGTGGAGTCTTAAGTACAATTTATGCACAAGTAACAGGATGCCTTGGAAATATAAAAAGATTCCATGATTTATTTAAGCCTTACCAAACACAATCTTGCATTTATTGTACTGCTGTACATTCTAAAGAAGCCCTTAAGGTTCCAAACTAGAACCTTTAAAGGGATGGTTCTTTAAAGTACCATTTTAAGCTTGAACAACCTCCACAAAATGAAGAGGTTTATACCAATTAAAGGTTTGTCCATTTAGTATTTTGAATTGAGTCACAATCAAACATGTGTTACTTTGTTTTTCTGTTTTCTTTTTTTTTTTTTTAAGGGGAGGGACTATTCTGGTAACTGGTCAGAGTTTGAACTAAGAATGGTCTTATTGCACTTTTGAACCCTGAATCATAAGCACAACAAAGTCCTCAGAGCATATTTGAAAAAGAGGAAACGAAACCAACTAAATTATCTTTTCTTTATCATGAATGAGGGATGAGGGGTCTTTCATGATCTCCAGAGCAAGTGGGGTTGGATTTGGGGGGGGTGTCCACATTAAGGCGTCCCCATCTCTGATGAATCTCTTGCAGTCTTTTATTTCTTTTGCTCTTCTTCCAGGCTCCGGTGGGCTGGTAAGCCGCTATGAGAATCGTTGAAAGGGTGAAAGAAAAGCCAACATCGAGGGGATTAATTATTTTGGTGTCTAGGACCGAGCTGGATTTTCCGAGCCAATCTGAGACACAGGCAAATCCTCTCACCTTTCTATGAGAGAAACATACATGCAAACATTTCAATCAGCTTCAGCAGAGGATAACAGGAAAAAAAAAACCCAGTGGGAACCAGTGGCTCAGTCAGTCTGTATTAACTCTTGATACAGAAAAAGTCAATCAGTGCCAGTGTTTATGTGCGGAACAAAGAGCAGAGACAGCCATTTCCACCCAAAACTGACCGCAGAGAGGACACACAGCACCAGAATACACAGCAAAATCCAATCAAAATAGTTTGAACTGTATGCAGACTGAATATCCAGTCAAATATTATGGAATAACCTATTAATTGAGAAGCATAATTGAGAAGCAGAAGACTCTGGATAAACTTCTTTGGATTCTGCTGTTGTATGATGGAAAACACTGCAGCGGTATTGTTCCATTGCTTCAATTCGTTTTCTTATTATTTCAATGAAAAATGTGTAAAATATTGCACATGCCGTGCCGAACAGAGTAGAATAGACTAGAAAACATCTTTAATTAAATGTACAATGAGCTTCTGTTGGTTCATCCTTGAACAAACAAGTGTTTATACAGTGTGAGGCGCAGTGTGGCTAGTGGGTTGGCTACTTGGATCTTATGAGTCCCAAATAAAATGAATGGGGCGCTCAATAAGCACTCTACCTTTAATTAATAAAAAAATGACATGTCCATGCTGCACAACCTGCTTAAGATTTTGATGATGAAAATACTCAATATTTATCATGTACAAGGTTGTGAATGAAGCGTTTCCATTAATGGGATGTGTTATGAATCAGATGGAGAACACAGAGATCACAACTGTCTGTGTAATGATGAAGCTGAACATCAAAATTTGATGTTTTTGTGGTTGAGGCAATGTGGGCCCCCAGCCATATGGGCAACAGTGCCACTCCCACCCCATTATTTATGTCACTGGATCTGGTATTTATACAAAATAAAAATAAATAGAAGCTAAAATATAGGAACAATCATTGTTTTTATAGAAAGCACTGTAGGTGGTTCAGGCTTCTCCAGAAGGTAAATGTAACAGTATGAGTCATACAAACAGGCATGTACTTTGAAGCCTGTGTGATGATCCTGTGTGAGTGTGAAGGCCCACTAAGAGAGGCCATTTCACAGAGCTAATGTATGTCTCAAACCTCAGTATGAGCCACAGTGCCTCAGGGAATCCATGCCATTCATCTCCCACATAACCCCACTGATACTGAGAACCAATCAAGCTGCCATAAGACCACCATACTGTGTAACATCATAGGTTTAATGGAAACAAAGTCCTTTGCATAACAAACACTACTGCCATACGTTACAGTTCTCATTATATGCAGTAGCCCGATTAAAGGTTTAGACTAGCATGAATGTTACTTACTGCAGTGATTGTGTTTGCCTTTTTTTCTGGCGGTTTAGACAGGGGGGGTTTTGATGTACTAACACAAGCTTTTATAGGAGTTAAATGGTTTGTTTGAGTTAGGTTATGAATGTTAATGAACCCTTTATTAGCACTGGCTCCTGACTGTCAAAGCAGGCTCCAGTTTTTCTAGACAGAGAAAACTTCAAGTCAACCTGAAATCAAAAATGACCTTTTTAAACTTTGCTACCTGCCTCTGGTAATACCACAATTCTGGCTATTCTGGGTTTTCCTGTAATTATGCATCAAACTACAGTGACTTTTGCCCGCCATTAAAGCATCTTCTGAGTTTCTCTTACATTACTATGCACCCAAGGGCAGGGAAAAATAATATTAACCAACAATATCATGTTTTACCACCTATTTCCACCACTTACAGGGCAATGTTTGGCTCAGAAATATGTCATGGTATGGAAGAAAAATTGGTCATGCTTCATTTCAGGTAGTCCCTATAGCTTATCTACAGATATTTTAATTGTTAAACTATTTGGGGAAACTAAGTTGATCCATAACATTAGCGCAAGGTTTAGGTTCTGTCTTGAAGTTAAGATTAGGATTGGATTTACTAGAATCTGTTACACTCACCTTAATTTTCAACAGCATTTATTGGATATTTAGTTAAATATCCAGGTCAGTCCAATATAAGGTAAGCGTCTACAAAACATCTACAGGGGCTACTAAATCATAATGTTAAATAATATTCCCCGAAAATGTGTTTCATGTTGAAATTGTTGTTTAAGTGGTGGTGTTGATGATTTACAAAAAATGTCAAATAAGAATCAGGGTCAGGATAGGTCTGTCTCTGGTATCTGACCTTACATTTGACATGTCTAAAGATGCCCTGCTCAAGCTGTGTGTTGATTTCTCTCAAGCTGTGTGTTGATTTTTTATGCATTTCTGATGACAGAGCATTAAGTGAAAATGAAAAGAAAATATGCACATTTTTATATTGTTAATGATGTGCACCAGCAATTGCTGTTTATCTCTGTGTGAAAGTATTGTTCTGTGTAATATGTTTGGAGACAGTGATTGCTGCATGTGTGCGCGTGTTTATGTGTGTGTTGACACCGCCCTCCGCCCAGCCCCTGCCCTGCTGTGAATTCAGAGCCCAAATCTGTTCTCCTAAATGCCTCCCTGCTGCCAAAATGCAACACACAGAGGCGCACACACACACACACACACACACACACACACACACACACACACACACACACACATACACTCACTTTTTACCCTCATCCACTGTGAGTTGTCAGCTAACCCAGATGTTGCCTCATAATTGGCTGATGTGGGCGCCCAGAAAGGCGAAGACATTATTACACACTCTTGTTCACTCTTCATACACACACGCACGCACGCACGCACACACGCCTCCCTACCAACCTTACCAAGACACCACTGCACCCCACCCCATATCCCAGCATGCCTCATTCCTCCCCCACAGCTTACACCAACCCTCCAACACAAGCACATAGCCAATTATTCAGAGGTGTACATGAACCTATCACAAATGTTAGAAACCCATAAATGAACGATGAGGCATAAAATAAATATGCAAGGATGAAAAGCGCCTGACGAACAAGGCGTGAGCGAACAGACAAAGATGGCAGCGGCTGTAGTGGAAGGTGGTTGAGAAGCAGGACTGAAGGTTGGGTTTGTGACCGCGTTAGTGGATTACTCTCTGACACAGCCGATATGTCAGAGCATATCTAATCAGCATTCCTGAAACTGAGCCGGGCTGAAAGAATAGATCCCAGCCTTACTGCGGCGGCCCCCCTGCTGTGCTACCTGTCAAAGCTAATATTTCCCCTCCAGCTGCCCACAACAACATCAACACTTCTCCCTTCTCATATATTACTTATCGCCATTCCCCAACCACCCTTGCTTATGTGAATTTCAAGTACATCCAGAACATCGTCACAATAGGTGTAAGAAAAAAAAGTTAAAAAAAAATGACACAACTAATTGCATATACACTTTTTAAAATCATACTGTTTAAATTAAACAAATGTTCATATCAGTACTGGCATTATTCTTACATTAAAAGAGTCCAGCAGGAAATTCTAAACTAAAATGAGGGATTTTATAGTTTCACTATGGTGCAGTCAATGAAAATAAAATACAAAAAATGCTAAGGACAAATCTAAACAACAACAAAAAAGGGTGGACAACTGCCCTACTTCCCCTTGCTGCACCCCCTCCCAAAAACACAAATAAATAAATAAATAGCATGAGTTCCAGAGAGTGGTGGCTATATTTCATGTTGTTTTTGGCAGGAGATTTCTATCACTTGCTGGGGATATATTCCCTCCATGTTATGCAGTGAAAAAATCATTTGCATTTTTTTTCTGCGAGTGTGAAGTATCAAAGGCGGGCCCCTGCTGAGCGGCGAATAGACAGAGCTGGCAGAGGCATGAATTTTTCAGCAGCTATCGCCCTCCCTTTCTCTCCCTTTCTCTCTTTTCCTGTCGGTTCAGTCGATACGCTGCCTGGACGAGGGGCTGAGGCTGCATGAGAACTAGCTGAGATGCATCTCCACAATTCCACCAGCTTCACTAACTGGCACCTGAATTAGAAAATGATAAATAAATCTTGTGAGCGTTTGTCAATTCCTCACAGTGATTATCCTTGGCAGCAGATGCTCTGTAGTTGGAAATCTTTTACATTTCTTCCTCAGCACCGCCTCTGGAGAGACTTAGTGTGTATGTTTTGTGCAGTGTGTTGTCTGCTTAGCTGCTTTCCCTACCAATCATTCAGATTAATTAGGCCCAGCTTACCAAGGGAAAAGAGTATAAGTTATAAACACAGCCTTAATCAGATGTTTAGACTGCTGTATGGTAAGATGGGTTTGTTGGCAGGTTTCTTAATAAGGCTTTCTATGATCCTGCTAAAGGTACAGAGATTTGAATACAAGCACACATGAGGATCAGGCAGTAAAATGAGGTTCAATGGTTGAACTGTTGACATTAATATATTAAGTAAAACAAAATAAAAAACAAACACTAGCAGCAATATTAAACATTATCTTTGTTATAATTTTGTGAACAAAAAACCCCAAAAACTCATTGTACATGAATCCAAATAATGGGAGGAGCAGGCAGGTTCACTTTAATCTCACACATCACCCATGATCCTTTACCTCATGGGCTGAAAATCCGTATAGAATAGCAAAGCAGGTGTCATATAAATATTTAAGACAACCTTTAAGATCATAGGAGTGACAAACAGGCTTTTGTTGTAAAGGAAGGCATGGAAAAACATGATCCTGCCTTGACTTGGATGGAAAAAAAGAGAGGGGAAAAAATACATTTTTTGTCAAGGGTATGATCCAATAAATGACTTATATGAAATGAGTATTTATACTGAGGGAACATTTACTTTCTAAGGACAAAGAATCTAATTCTGGCATGCAAGTAAATGAGTAATTATATATAATTTTACGCCTATGGTCAGTCAATTCTTACTTTGATCAGTTAACAGTAATGGCTAAACCACATTCATTTTATACACATAAGAATCTATATTAAGCACAAACTTATTTACAGTATTAGTTCATTCATTCAACCAACCAAACATCTGCAGATGAAGCAATATCTTTCAAAGCTCTTCCACCAACACAGCAGCAGGGTAACCTAAATCTGCTTGGCTTAAATTATTCACATAAAAGCATTGTCTGCAAGAAATCCAACAAAAATGCTGCCAAAAAAGCTTCTGTCATCACCTGTTAAGCTGTAATTTACAGCAGACATGGACTGGATTTTTGAGTACCCTTGTCTATTCATCTTAGGCTGGACCAGCCATTAAAACAACTTATCAAGTATAATTTGTTGGATTTTTATTCTCTAGGGTTTTTCAGCAATTAGGTATGTATATACATTCATGCAATGTTTTGTGTAATGCAGTTAATAGCTATTACTATACAGCTGAAAGTATAATTTTCTTTATAAGATTTTGCATAAATAATAGCCAACTATAATTATCATATTGACTCTCTTTTGGTTTTTTTATTGTTTCATTGTCCATCCCCCGAATCCAAGTTAGGCAAAGTAAGACAGAGATGGAAAAGTAATGTATGAGAAATTTGAGAGGAATTGAGCATATAAGTGGCCTAGATTCAGCAGAGTGGGTTCATTAGCAGCTTGGAATATATTGTGATCACTGCCAGCACAGATGGAGGAAAAGTTGATGCCTAAAATAAAGACTTAGGCCTCCTCTCCTTGAATTTCAGAGGGTTAATGAGGTACAGACACATCATTTAATTAGGATATCGTAATTAATGCAGGGCTTGCATAAGCGACCGCCTCGTTTGGTTAGCACATGATGCAATGAGATTTTGCAAAAGTTTACTTAAAGTGTGCTGTAAGTGGCTAATTTTTTAGTAGCAGTATTTAGTACAAAATAATTTGAACTAATGTGAACCAAATCATGGGGTCACACACAGTGCATGTGTGGACCAGAAGAGTCATACTGTATATCTCCACGCAACAAGGATTTAAACATGAATCTCAGTGGTACACCTTACCTGTGCACTTCTTTTACCATATACAGCCTTGCGGGTATTAAAGATTTAATACATCTCAAATGCCCAGACTGCCATGTGTAAATGCTCATAGACTATATGCCAATTTCAGCCAGGCATAGCGAGCATAGCCTCAGGCATGGTTACAGATAGTGTTTGGCAATACGTGACAGTGGTCTCTGTAACCAAGATAGATTGATGGAAAGGGGAAAGTGAGCCACTTAAGATATAAATCATCCAAACGGTCTCCATAACCACCTATATCTGCTGTAATTACCTTCTAAGGAAGCCATTCACACAATCTCAGTCAGTGAAAATGTCATTAAGATATGTTTAGAATCTCACTAGCGTGAAACTTTGGCCTGTAGGAGTATATGGTGGGTCTAGAGAGATCCACTGTTACAATATGGTCTGACTACTTCACTGGTTTCATTACATTCACAAGCCCTGTGGAGTTTAATGACTGGTTCCAGTGTTTTATGGGTCTAATTACTGAACCTAAATCTCTTCCACACAATCAGATAGCTCACTAGGATTGCTGAACCTGCTTGGTAGTGATAACACACATCAGACATTTTCTGCGGGAGCCTCAGGAATTCTTTTTCTCCATACACAGAAAAAAAGTATCAAGGCATTGATTATGTTTTACTACATTCCAGTGCTCTCAATACTCTCAAATTTCAGCTTGCCCTCCCCAATGTAACCTCACACCTCAACGTGCAACCATACCTCACTCAATCTATGGCATTACTTATTAAAACACCACAGAAATAAATATATCAGCATTATTATTTAGAAATAAAAAAAGGTCTTCAAAAAAGTTACATTACCAATAGTACACCAGACAGTAAGTCACCAATGGTGTGTCTATTCCTGAGATTTGTCCTGAGAAACACCTTCTGCCTGAATGTCACACTAATCCAGGACTGAAACTAGACTGGCCTTTCACTGCTAAAAAATGTCAAGTGGCACCCAAGATTGTCTAGGAGATGATGAGTGCCTGCTGGCTGTGCTCCTGTGTGTGTGTGTGTGTGTGTGTGTGTGTGTAGGTGTGTGTGTCTGTGTGTGTGGAGTGGAGAAGACATGGTAGGGAGGAATCTCATCATGCCATATTGACCCACTGGGCCTTGGTTGTATTTACATTGCACTCTTGAGCTGTGCACCACAGTGCTTTCCTTACCTTCTTGAAAAAAACCCAAAACAACACCCACCTTGGCAAAATTTTATCAGCCTCCCTGCACTTTCTGATTGCACTGCTGTCACCTCTTTTAAATATTTAAATATTTTTTAAAAATGTTTAGAGAACTATCACTCATCAGCCTCTCCAGGCAGTTTGGGTAGACTGAACTGCTGTGTTCAATCCATGTCATTGTTTTGGATAGCTTAGCAATGTCATTAAACATTTTTCCTGGAAACGCACATGATCGTAAAACATTTTCCTTGTCTTTGATAGTTATCACATACAAAATTACTTATAAAACCTGGATGCACTGCACTTAAGGGAGCAGCTTGATCAGTTTGATGTTGATCGTAGTAACCCTCTGAGAACATTTATGTCACTGTCTGTAACGATTTTTGACAAAAAGGCAATGGAACCTTTGCCAAGAGGGCAGTCATCCCCTCAGATAATGACTACTGTGTCCCAACTGAGATGAAAACCAAAAGGATCCTCAGTTAAGAAAATATACCAAAGGTTTCTGTGACAGGCGCAATAGCAACAACCTACTGGAATCATGTTCTGCTGTGATATTATCATAGATAATTCACAAACCTCCAAAAAAAAGGCCGGACATGGTAATTGTCCTGTCTTTTAATTAGTGATATACTGCAACTAGATGTAATAAGATACATTTTAATATATAAAAAAAGAAATCAGATTTCATTTAAATTAAATTGTATTAAGGGCACAGCAGGTTTTATGATGCAACAGAAAACTGAAATACAATATTAAATTAAAACAAAAAAACGAATGTCTGGTTCTTGAATTAATAACTGATAAGAGATAATTATGTATAAATTATCGTGAGTTGAACACTTGTATTTGGATAAATCTGGATAAAGTAGGTATCCAGTAAATTTACTTTGGACATGAAAGCTGTCAGTTACAAATATTTTAATATTAAAATTCTTTACTTTTCCATCAGGAACTGGTGTAAAGGCTGACTGTATATAATAATTGTAGAGCTACGCAGACGTATCTTTTTATCATACATTAACAATTTGGACCAACAGCTTTCTATTATTGACATACCAAATACTGCTGACTGAATCAACTGCTATTATTGTTGATTTCACAAAACAAGCACTGAAAATGCTACAATTACAAAATCACATCAAAGCTAAATCAATGTCTCTTTCCTGAGTAGGACCTGAGCAAAAGACACTTTCAATAGAGAGAGAGAGAGGGAGGGAGAGAGAGGGAGGGGGGATCTGAGCTAGAGTTACAGTGGCAGCCACCTTCAATACCCTGCTAACCCTGCACAACAACTCTAAGAAACAGCTCTGAGTCCATCAAGGCCCAGTAAGCATTGATTTCCAATGGAGAAGCACAGGCAAATTTAACAGTTCACAACATTGAAAGTTTCAGGGTGCAACCTTATAGTCACAATCAATACTTGGTGTGTAGACATGGTATGCACTGAAGCGTGGTGCCATGTGAAATCTAATGTAGTTTGCCTCTTGTATGATTAATATCCAGTCTTTGAACTCTGCAAGCGTAGCTACACCAGTCTTGTCTTTTTGTTGCTGCTAGTATTATACATCAAGTTTCAAGTTTCAAGTTTTATTGTCATATACAGATGTATACAATGTAGCATCATTACCATAATTAAATTGTGTTCCCTCATGTTCCCTCAACTTTACATAAATATATAGAAAAGTATACAGATAAAAAGAATTGAATTTAAGAATTGAATATGTACAATACTGTAATTTTGTATGTAACATTTAGAATAAAGGTACAATATTAAGAAAATAACATTTTTAAAGAGCGTTTGGTATTTACAAGTATGGAAAAAGTTTAATATTTACAGTATTAATAGAATGTGGAGTGCAAAATGATGCAGTGAGGGATGAAGGTAAAATACCCAGAGTAAAATTCTGTAATCAAATGTAGTTATGAAACTACATACTCTGAACTGTACAATTCTGTTTCTTTCATCATAAAAAGACTCTGTCTTTATACATTTTAAGTTGCAAATGTTTTAGGGGAATTTACACCAATCATTCACACCATTGACATCACTGACAAGTGAAGTAGATAACACTGATTATCTCCTGTCAAGCACCTGACAAGGTGTGGGATATATTTGGCAGTGACATTTTGAAGTTAATTTGTTGGAAGCTTGAAAAAATGGGCAAGCATAAGGATCTGAGTGACTTTAATAAGGACCAGTGTGGCGAGTATACAGTGGAAAAACAGGTCAGCGTACCCATGCTGACCTCTGTCCATCACTAACAGTGCATACAATCATTCTTTAGGATACCCCTTTTCTTTATGCCATACTGTAAAAAAATGTTCAGAAAAGATCTGAGGTATATGACAAAGAATTGAAGGTGCTATACCGGCCTTTAAATTCCCTAGATATCAGTCAGACTGTGTATCTGAAGGATGTGCTGGACCAACTATTCTGAATCATGGGAGTCCCTACCTCGCAGCTTAAAGGCTAACATCTTGGTGTTAGCCTTTAACTTGCAATTTGATGGATCAACGTATTTCAACATACCATTTAAACACTTCTATCAGTGTGTTTTTATTTTTTATGTTACACAATATCTGATATAAATTACACAATAATTTTGATGCTCTTAATGCATCTATAGGGGTTTTAATGGTATTGATGAAGTGAATGTCAGATAATACAGGAAACAGTGTGGTTAAAATGCTATCCTGTGGATATGTTAAGAGTTTCCTGGTTAAAAGTTAGCACTGTGTGTCTCCTAATAGAAGTGTTTGGAACTGCCAGGTGTTGTTTACAGGAGTTAACAGTAATTTGCAGCTATCTCGGGCAATCAGACAGTGGCAGGAGCACCCTGCTGAGAGCCTGTGCTGTGAGCCAGGACCTCACAGTGTCTGTTCTTTCCAGCACAGATAACAGCATCTCACACACACACACATACACACACACACACACACACACACACACTCACATGTATAACAGGGACAGGAAGCAAAGAGCTGTCTAGCTTTTGCATAGATGAGAGAGTCTACTGATGAACCTGTCACCGTCTGACAGCTCCATTTGACTGGACTGAAAATATCCCGCATCGCACTGGTCATCTTTCAGTGCTGAACCATTAGGCTGTGGTTTCACTGAAATCCAGGATCTTCTGCAGTCACTTTCTGTGCACTGCATTTTTATAACATATGGAGAGAGGTGGCAGCTCAGTTTCTGAATGAAAAAAAATAGAGCCAACAAAAGCAGCTGATAATTGACATTCTGAGTTTAGTCCGATGATGGGCTCTACGCAGAGCTGATCAAACCCTCATCAGCATAGCTCGTATCCTAAACACTTGCCGTAAAATTAGATGGTTTTGAAATTTTGCCAAACATCATTATGCACTTGAGCACAGAAAAAACTCAAAAGCTTCTCAGCAGCCTCAGTGATCTTAATCTGGCCTTGATATGCATCAAGAAGCTAACATAGGGGAAAGAGCTGCAGCAGATCTAAGAGTGCATTGAATGAAAGAACTGACTTCTCTGTTCCTTTCAGAGCACTCGCTGCTCTATAGTCTTAATGGAACTTAGCATGAGCTCATTGGCCAAACTGACCTGAGGGGCGGTCTGTGTCCTTTCCTTTGACCCTGAATACTGTGAACTGTGTCTATTTGTAGAAAAGAATATTAGCTAATATCAAGACAAGAATGTTGGCTGCACAGACAAAAGATGAAACAGGTTCAATGTAATAAAAAGGCAAGTAAAGCAGAAATATCAGCACAGGATCCGTATTCAAGATTAAGACAGGAATTTTCAGGTAAAATATAAATACTTCACACTTATCTGTATTTAACATGCATACATTTAGCAGAGTATACAAGTGTTTGCGTTGTAACGGTGGACAGCAGTTATTACTGAATTTTACTGTTTGCGTTGTCAACATCTCCCTCCTTCAATAATAATGCCTGCTAGAAACATTAGCCCTGCTCAAACTCCAGCCACATGAAATTCATAAGGCCGCTTGAATACTGGCTTACTGACTTCTAGATCAAGTCCGTGTCGGGGAATTTAAATGTTTCAAAATGTTGCAAAGATCAACATCCTTGCCCAGAAACACTTGTGTGTGTATACAGACGTTGCCAGGGTCTCCCCCCGAGGACCACACGCTGTTGGACTGTGTGGGGCCGGGGTTCAGGGCTGTCTGACATACGCAGGAGCGAATCACGGCAAGAGGCACAGACAAGGCGAAGCGGAGGTCAGCTCGTGCCTGCAGGCACGCTCATTTGCATGCGTTTAGGGGCGGGACCTGATGGTGCTCTGTTGCAGGGATGCTCAGCAGGACATCGTTTACATAATTGATGAAATATGATAATAATGCAAGCTGGCGTTGGCTTGGTGGGTTGAAGCAGCACCCTGGGAGCTGGGCCCAGACGAACTTTACAGTTTTGGCAGAGAGAGGGAGAGGGAGAAGGGGGAGAGAGAGAGAGAAAGAGAATGGTGAGAGATTGGGGGGAGGTAAGGCCTGGAGCACAGTTTGACAGAAAGCCTTCTTTTCTTAGATTGACATTCCTCCACAGACAGCAGTGGCAGCTTCAGTAGTGGCTTGCTTGGCTTTATGTGGTTGGTGTCATGAATATGGAACAGATGAAGCAGTATGTGATTATATACTCTTTTGAACTATGCATAGACAACAAGCCAAAACAGGATGTTAAGAAATATCTATTCACTAGATAAAGAACAACAAAGCTGTCAATGTTTATAAAGTCGTAAGTTGTGCACGGTTCAGTTGGCATGAATGTACATATACGTATAATAATTAAAGGAAACAATCTGAACTGTAACTTTATATTCATTGTTACATTTAAATAAAAAATTCAATTGACAAAGGTCACACAGTGCATATTTTCTTAAAGCTGATACTGCAAAAGTGTACAATGTGCAACTAAGCTTCTAACCCAGAGGTGCACAGTTTTGATCTTGGATATCCGCCCCTGGAGAATTCATATTCAACACATCTGGTTGTAATGTGTCAGAATGCCTTCATTAGCTGCACCAGGTGTACTGAATTAGCATTTGGGCTAAACTCTGCAGGGTGGTACGTCTTCGGAACCAGAATTGGGCACTGGGAGTCTACCAAATCACTGAACGATTTATCATGTACTGTACAATTTATCATTCTGACCGATCATGGATACTGCTGTGGGTGTTCGCATTCCTTGCCATGCCTTTCTTTTGTCGTGCTCACAGTCAGACCCTCCAGAAACACTCTTGTACACACTCTTTCCCATCTACTTACTTCTTCTAGCTTTCTGTCCTGTGCTCTCCCCACACCCTGGCATATGTTGTAGTAGAGTCTGGATCAGTGCCACATGCTAGCCTGCTGCCCTGTACTCCACTGCCTGCTCCCTGCCACCTGTGCTCCTTCCCCAAGCGCCTGCCTCCAGCCTCCCCGGCCCCTGCGCACACCTGTGACTGAGAGTGAAGCTCCAGCCATACTGCCCCCCATCTACCCCAGAGCTGTCACTGATCCAACTCATCATCATCATCAACACTAACCTTCTCACAACCCCCTCAAAACAACCGCATATCACCCTTCACTCAGCCTCCTCATGTTTTCCCTCAACAACAGCATTGTGTGTTGCTGTGCTGGGAGTCATCCTCATCACACATAAGCATGGTCACAGGCCTGGAATATTTACATATGATTTGGCTGAGGCATAAACAGTGTTGGGGTAGCAGAAAGAGGTCTACTTTAAATAACGCATTACTTCTCTTAAACTGTAATGGGATAACCTTATTTGTTTCCTGAAAAAAATATCTGTCATTACTTTACTATGTTACCATCTAAAACCTGTACCAAGCAAAAAGAACAATCTGGTAGTCAGTTGAATACTTATACGTGAACAACCAGCAAACATGGTTTAAAGGCATGTCACTATACCTGCCTCTGATCTAAGCAAAATAGCCAGTTTTACTTGATTATAATTATGAATGCCTAATATAACATGAAACTCAGTCAAGTAGAAAGTCTGAAAAGTAGTCTGTCCAGTTCAAAAATAGCCACTTCAAAATTAATGTAATGCAAAGCTTATGTTAGTAAATGAAATTTACTGGGGCCCTTTCTGTTCTTCAACATGTTAATCTTTTAAACCCTCATTTTAATGTGTTACTTTGTACCACATTATCCCAACATTGTTTATTAAAGACAAGCAAAAAACCCCACATATAAACGATAAAACTGCTTTAGTTTCAATCCACTGCATTCTAAAATAACAAGAGAAACAAGAAGTGTGTCCTACTTGGTATTTTCTGAATTGTAAGAATATATAATATTTTGAATATGGAACTGTGTAAAGTCTTTGGTCTGTAAGAATGCAAAAGAGCTCTGCAGGAAAATGATGCTTTTATGATGACATTTCAATGGATGCTATGAGCAATCAGTTTTCTCAAGTATCAGGTGTTTCTCCAGAGTTCAAAGCAGTGAGATTGACATTAGATTCAGAGTCACATTTGACGTGTTTACAAACTCCAACATTTTTCTTCTAAAAGCAAAGGCTACAATAGTTTGTCAGCTGTTATCCACTGAGGTATGGTGATTGCTAGACAAGAAGGGCAAAAAAGACTTTGTAATAATTCACAGGACCTGCTGGAATCATGCCTAATTCCAGTGTAACCTATACAGGTCTTTCTTTTTTCAAATGCACTGAGGTGTATTATCATTCAGAGAGCAATGCAAAGCAAGAAGGTTCACAAGGCATTAAGGGTGACCTTACTGATTGACAATCCGATGAACACGGTGAAAATGCCCATGAGCAATGTATTAACTCGATAACACAAACACAAGTCTGCAGATACCAATCTGCATTCAGCAACGTATGGATCAAGTGGCTATTTTATCAACGAGAAAGGTTAAATGACGTTCATACATAAGGTACCTCAACCGTCTTACATGTACAGATCTACAAAGCCCCACACTGTCCATATGATCTTGATTCTCCATTCATTAGAACATTAAACACCAACAGAGATACTGATCAGCATCCTTAAGCACACTGGGCTTGCAATAGCCGGCATCTAAAAAAGACCAAGTGAATGGGGAGAGCATTAAGTTGGTGCATTTGTAAGTGTAATTGCATGAATAGTCTTGGTCCAGTCTTGGAGATCTGCTTTCCTGCCAAGTAAAACCCTAATCCACAACCAAGGGCCATCTAATGATGTTTCTAGGCCCACATGTCTGTGATTACAATATGGGTGAAGATAGAACCTGCAGAAAGATAGATATCCAGGAGGATGGTTGGTGACCACTGTTTTAAAGACTTCCATTCAGTTTCTCTTAGAAATGGTGTATCAGATCAGTGTTTGCACCAGGTCAGCAATTTACACCAAGAAATCTGATGCGTACAATTCTGATCTTGAAATCAAGGTTCACTTTGTTAAGTACATTCCTCCATGATCACAGAGCACATTTAGTAGTAACAACACACAATACCACACAATAACAATACTTGCCTAAAGAGCAGACAGTGGATATTAGACATTAAGGAATGAATTGAGTGCATAAACAAAAATGAGTAAGCTTATATGAATAAGTGCATTAGAGGAGTTGTGAGAACCCATGTGTGTTGAAAAGTCTGACAGCTTGATGTATGAAGCTACTGCACAGTCTGGAGGTGCCTGAGCGAATGCTGTACAGCCTGCCCAAAGACACAACCTCACACATTTACTGGAAGTGGGGTTTAGATTTACTTTGAAAAATAATGCTGATTCAAAATGCATTGTAAAATGCATAATCTTCTACAGAACTAGCTAAAAGAATTATTACCTTTATTTTTAAGACTGCACCTGCCAGTATATGCCTCTTCTTGTAGGCCCCTGACAGCTGAGAGACATATATCTTACTTGAGACATCATTAAAAGATAGCTCCTGTGGTTTTGGTTAATGAATATAACAGACGTAAAGGGCAACATCACTGCCATTCAGTTAAGGACTGAGATGAGATTTGACACTGTACTTTGATGTGACACCAGAGAATAAACTAGAAGGAGAGAAAATAAAAATAGATTTGCAGAAGATGAGATATTCTGCTGTAGGCTCAGAATAGTTATTCTGTACAAAGGAAATACCATAAATTAAAATGTATACTCTTTTAAATTAATAATAGAAATCTAATAGAAATCTATTTCTAATTTATCCATACATATATTATTGCTAAGATAGCTAAGATAAATTCTAAGGTGACAGAAAAACACAAGCACAGTTGAAATAGATTTTGAAAGCATAATGTCATGTATAAAGTTACCACAAGAGATTTGTATGAGGATGAACTGCTTTTTCAAAGTTACAGCCAGAAGCATCAGTCTTTCAAATTTTTAAGCTTTAGGCTAGGCACTTCGCTTACATTGCCTTTGTTTGTAAACAGTAAAAAGAAAACCTTTTGGTAGTAAACTAACTACAGATAAAAATTGCGTCCTAATAATTTCCCTGGTAAAAGTAAACCAGTAACTCATCCAATAAGTCAACATTAACTTTGAGTTTGGTACACAGTCTCAAAGATAGCATAACAACTGGGTGCAGTTGCACTTGGACCCATGCAAGTAGGCCTAGTCTTTATTGGGACAGACATATAGATTCTGAGACCATTTTACACCCATGGCACATCCTGCTGCATATTTATGTCCTTCTTAGTCATAATGCATTTTCATATATAATGTAACTTCTATGTAAACTTATGTTCTTTGTAACCTTTTTTGTAGCTCCTATGTAACAATATTATGTAGCGCTCTTAGCCAAAGATATATCAGAAAACTGAATATGCCATATCCTTGCAATTCAAATAGATCATGTAAAAATGTTGGTCCATGTCTGATACTAGTGGCATCCTAGGGAATAGCAACACTAACGCTAACTAGAAAATTGCATTTTTATACTAGCTACAGTTTTATACTAGGGGCATAAAGAATTTATAGTGCTGGAAGAGGTAAGGGATGGACCAGTGAAATTGCTTGCAACATATGGTCTGATTTGAATTCAGGTTAATCAAATCAGGCTGGCCTTACATCTCCAGATTCCCTAATCAGTAACTTTGACGTCAGTGTGTAGGCACTATATTCCTGGTAGAGATAAAGTCCTACATCTTTTAGTATCGCTTTAACCATACCAGGATGGTATTTCAGGATAGGTTTCAGAGCTCTTTGTCCACATTGACATTAACCACAAAACATTGACATTTATTTATTCATTCATTTTCTGTAAATGCTTTATCTTTACTAGGGTCGCAGGTACCTGGGGCCAACAGGTGCAAGGCAGGAACTCACCCTGGCCACTGCAAAAAATAATGAGGAAATTATAAAAGACATATTGCTTGACGTTATAAATGGTAATTTATTAAATAAGCAAATGATAATTTCTTACACACAGGCAAATCTGTGTTCTCCAACACAGAAAGGGACAACAACATATAGTTTTACTTAACCCAACATCTACTCCAAACTAATGGATATTACACATGGTATTGCATTGCTGTGAAATTGCTGGATTTAATTTGGTAAAATGCCATAAATAGTAAACCTTTTGTTTACAAATTTTAATTAGGAGAACATCATTTTACCTTTTATGATAAAATCAGATTTAGAAGAGTTTAAAAGAGATGCCAAGTGCATACATGCAACTCAAATGCCATTAAAAATTACTGCAAAAATTCAAGAAGAAGCTTAATTTAGGGCATGCTCTTATCCTCACAATTCTCCTGACTCCATCAAAATGTCACTTTTTTCTCCCTAACACACCTGACCACCTCCCACGCCTGAGCCCCCAATTCCCTTTTCGACCACTTCTGTGCCCACAGTTTAAACAATTTCCCCCTCCAAACAAGAGACTCATCCCGGCTGAGACACGGTGCCTTTGGCCCTGGCTCAGATGCTACACCCAAGTCTGACCATGGCAGGATTCCATCAACTGATCTGTAAGTAGCCAGGGAGGGCCTGGGTGAATATGGCCAGCTTCCATGAGTTAGTCTGGAAACAGCAGTGAAGGCACAGGCTGGGGTTGAAGTGTTGTCAGCAGCCATGTGTTAGCAGAGCGTGTCCGGCTTGTGACCCATCTGCTGAGATGACAGGGCAGGTCCCTCAACGCAGACATGATGCTGGAGCCAACAGACTGCCCCCACCTGGTCCTCAATACACATACATAAATGATCTGCCCATGAGTGGGAGACAAGGGGCATGTTCCTTCCATCTTTTATTTTGAGATCTTGGACACACAGTGGATACTGTAAAATAATATATGGCATGAACAACAAAAAAGGGAACCTTGTGTGAATTTTATTCAATTTAGGACAGTATTCCATTACAGGTTCTATGTAACTGTTCATGAAGTGTCCTGCAGCTTACTGAATTTACATTTAGATTTAAATTATAATGATCTTGCACTTATTCCTTTCTACAAATCCCTTGCTAATTTGAGTAGTTAGTGTATCTCACATCATGATAAACATGGCCTTAATTTTCTTCCCTGAGGAGTTCCTTGTTGGCACAAGCGCAACAGTAGCATGCAGGATCCAAAAATGAATCAAGGCCTCTGGCAGGGAATGCAATGTCTTATTTTAATATAAAACATTCCTTACTGGCTAATACAATATGTCACATTTGCTCTGTCGCCATAGCAGAATCACTCAAATAATGAACAGATGGGAGACACATTTTAGAGAAAACTTAGACAATTCAGTTCACTATGACTTGACAGCTTAACTCCACAACTTGTTTATACCTTAACAAGGTATTTACCCCAGTGGGGTGTGGCTAAACTTGCTGAAGTTGGCACTTCTGCAATTCTATTCTAAGGAGGGACAGCACAATCTTACCACTGAGCTCATTCTTAGCCACGCTTACTGTTCTTGCTGATTTACAGAAGCTCTTGCTGTCCTGGAAAATCATTGCTACTTTTTCTTTATCAACCTCTAATTCTGAACCAGGCTCTCCAGCGAAATCATGCGGTCCGGCGCTTGTTTATTTTTTCCACAGGGTCAGGGGAAGCTTGTGCTTCAACAGGCTAGCTGCCAGCAGGAGCTTCTCCAGAGCCACTGTATGTTCCACCCTGATTGAAGCACCATCACCAGGGGCCTGGCCCAAACCTACCCTGACATCTGTGCCCCCTCGGCTGCTGAGCTGTGGTTGCTAGGCCGGCATGAAGGACTTGCAGTAAATGATTGGTTTGTGAAGAGTCATGGCAATGACGGATGGTGTGTGGCTAACCAAACTCTCGTAATTACAGACCTAGGCCAAAGCTCCAGGGCCCAGCCTGGGTTTCTGGGAAATCACTGCAGGGATGAAGCCATAAAGGAAACACCAGGAAAACCAGTGACTCAACTCTCCATCAACTACAATTCGAAGTAAAACTCTAGTGTCTTTATAGATTGCTCATTTTGTCTTTACGGAATCCTGATGGGCTTTTTCCCTCTCTCCCTGAAATACTAATATGTAAAAGTAAAAAAATGAATTTTTGAAAATTGGATTGTTATGCATTGGACATAATACCCAAGGCACTTTTTTGTATTGATTTGAGTTTATTTGCAAGGTCTTGCTTATGTATTCTTCGCTATTCTTCGCTGTATTCAGTGTTTCTGGAGCACCAATTCAATATTAGTGGTAATTGAATTAGGGGTAAAATGAGATTCTAGCTCTGGTCTTGCATTTTCAGACTGTTATTCACACCTTCAACTTGTTAGTTTTTATTGTTTCCTGTGTTGTTGCTCAGTAGAAAGCCTTAGAATGTAATGAGCCTAGAACGAATGTTTAATGACCCTAACGAACAAGATTGTTCTGAACACCAGCCCACCGAAACATTTGAAAGTCTTGAAAATAATTCTCAGTTGTTTTTCCATTTCCAAAGCCAATTCCATTATTCATTGTTAACATGATGCAAACATTCCACTGATTCCCAATTAGGTTAAGTCAGAGATTCAGATGACATAATGAGATTTAGTCAGAGATACAAATGGGAATAAGTGAAATATTTGAATTGTGTTAACAATGAATAATAAAATCTGCTTTGAAAATGTAAAAATGTTTTTTAATTCCATTTAAGACTTTGAAATGTTTAAGTGTGATCATTTCCAGAATGATCCTGTTGGTTAAGGTTATTAAACATTATTTCTAGGCTCATTAGATTCTAAGGCTACTAAGTAACACCATGGAAAACAATGCAAACTGGCAAGTTATCCAAACGAATCTGCAGGACAGGAGAAAGTTACTACACTTTAGCAAGTATTAAAAGAAGACTGAAGTACATTACCAGGAGAGAGTGCAGACTGCTGGCATATTTCAATTATTACATTTCCTGGAATGACCCAGTACTTTTTGCCTCTTTGTTTGAAGGACATTAAACCAAATTTATCAGAGATGATCCTTTAAGTTGATTAAATGTTTGAAAAATATACATGCATACAAATACACATACGTATACATACATGTAAGGCCTTAAATGACCTGACCTCCATTAACTTATAACTTTGTACAAACCTTATTGACATCAATTGTGAAAAGCACTATTTAAATAAAATTGCACTTAATTTAATTCAAACCTAGACTTATTATTCAGTTAAATGTTAAAAATTACAATTCAGTATGACTATGAAACTAACTGTAAGTAATGAAACAGATTGTGGGTATACATGCAGGCCCATAGTGTTAAGGAGTTGACTGCATTAGCAAACCTTTGACACTCCAAAGCACAATGAGATAAAGTATTTAACACCAAAAGCCAGTAAAATGTGATGCCTGCTAGCATGAAAAAGCTTACAAAGGCTTCAAAACACACTGAATTTAACAATGCCTACAGGCAAATCTGATAATGCAATTTAATGCTTTACTAGTCAAGAACCTGGGCAATTTACCAGTATTGAAGTATTCTGAATTGTTACCAGTAGAAGGATTTAACACAAGCTGTCTATGATATGAGATATCATCCATGCTTAAACCTCACACAGGTCATGGCATTCCATCTTCTGCAGGATTTTGTGGACAATAAGTCTTCCACAGGACTGCAGGAGACTTTTCAGTCAATATGGGGAAGGGACATGGTGGCCCTTCATAAGACAGGAGACCACAATTACAGAAAGTATTTGCCCTATAGGTATAAAAATTTACTTCAGCGTTGTGAAAAATGTATCTGTTGCCCCTGGGCACAGCATTTAATTGTAGCATTTGTGGCGGGCTAATACACTGAAAAATGGGCATCTGTTTTGGTCGATGCCTTGCTTTTTCTTTAAGTCCTCTAAATCGAGTAAATTAGGTGTTGTGTAAAGCTGCAGCGCTGCCATTCTTTCTGCTTTGTTCCAGCCTTTAGAGCTCTGGCAGTTAGGGAGATCTCATGTTTGAAACATTGAATTATTAATATAATGAGAATACCATGATGTGCAACTTCTACTTTTGCATAATGATTTGAATTTTTGTGCAAATTCTTTCTTTCACATTCAAAAAATGGCTTCATATATATTCTTGACATGTTACTGAAAAAGAATAAAAAAGCAAACGGCACTATTACCAATGCACAATTTCCTATTATGTGTGAGACTGTATGGTAATGAAATATTACCATGAAAATCTAACCAAACTGCAATGTTTGTAGATAAGATTTTTTAAATTAAGCGATTATGCACATTACTTTTAATTCATTTTAAACTTGACTTGATGCTCAACCTAATTCAAAGCCTGGTCAATGATCTTGATAACTTCCTGACAACATGTTTTTAAATTGTTTACTGTAAAATATGTAATTTATTGACAATGTATACTATAAAAAAACATGTGAGGTCCTTTCTTTGGACTTCTATACATTGAGGTTTTTCCATTTTTATAGCTTAAATTCACTAGAGTAGCATTTTGCAAACTGTCCCCTAAGGGAGGTATAGATTTATACATTTATTCTCTGTGCTGCTTCATACACAACCACCAACCATTTTCACTCTGTGGAACTTTCTAGTGCTGTTCCAGTTCTCTGAACCGCTATTCAATTAAGAGCCTCTGTCCCCCATGTCCCTGATTTATCGGTCAATTCCACACACACACACACACACACACACACACACACACACACACACACACACACACACACACACACACACACA
>JBBJLR010000007.1:10407481-10444917 GCA_037577145.1 Brachypetersius gabonensis
TGTGTGTGTGTGTGTGTGTGTGTGTGTGTGTGTGTGTGTGTGTGTGTGTGTGTGTGTGTGTATGTGTGTGTGTATGTTTGTGTGTGTGTGGCATGCAGTGGCAAGGTGTGTGAGAGGCTTCAAATTGGTCCCTGTGGTGGGTAGCGCAATGTTTCTGAATTTAGAGTATGTTCTGTGTACCCCAACAAAGTGGTAGAGTGAACACTGGCTGCCGTCTCTCAGTTTAGTGTGAACACTTGTGTTATGCAAGTTAAATATTAAAAAATAGGGGAAAAAAACTGTAGCTCATTTTCCTGAAAATGCTCTGGATATTCTATTTAAGTTTTCTTGCAGATCTTAGACTTTTTGCCCCAGTGGTGTAAGAATTTCAAATAATGTATACAAGAACATTTAGAATATTTCAGTAAATGTTTATCCACATTTATTTTCTTAAACTTGCATTCTGATCAACTAAATCTGAATCAATGACATCCATACACCATCATATAAAAGCTTGGTTTATCACTCAAGTTCCAGTGCACTGATGTCATAACATTCACCGGCATTTTAGACGGAGCCAGCCTGCTGATACAAAAGAGCTACTGAGACCACTGGACCATAGGTTCTCTCAATAAGAATGGTGAGAGTGGATGAGAAACAGCCTGCACTAAGCACTGAGCTCAAAGAAGAAGTAAGATTGTTTTAAATGGTATGTTGGGTGTAAGTGCCCTCTAATCTTGATGAATTCATTTTAATATAAGGTTTGTCTGTGTGCTGCAAAAATAAATGAAATAGTATCTTGTTCTAGACAGTTAAAGTCTTCGTGGGCTGTGCAAAAAATGTGGGTTTTGGCTCCAGACTCTAGACTCCAGACTCCTTGATCATAATGAATTAGTGGCAACTACAATCCAGTACAATGTTGTCCAAAAAGCAGATCCAGACACGTCAATAGTTTGATGATGCAGCTCAAAGAAAGACAAAAATATTTCCTGCTAATCAGCTTCTTGATCTGATCACAGCTATTGAGTATTGTCAGCAAATCCTGAATAAAGATCGATAGTAAGCTTTTCGCTACTTGAGTAAAAAAGAAAAACAACATCAATATTCTAAATAATGAATGGGTGCATTTCTAATAGTAGACCAATTGCAGGGGCTTTTCCCTTGATGTTGCTGGTTGGAAATCCATAGGGATAAATTTGGTACCTATGAGTGCATATATATAATCAAATATAAACTACAAAATTAAATACATTAAAAAATTGAATCTCTTATCAAGACTACCATATTGGTAGTTGTACTAATCTATATTACACAAACTATCTTTCAAAAACAATTAAAAGTCACATCACCTCAGGGTAAAGATTTTTCCACTCTGTATTTGGCTCAAGGTACATGGCACATGTCTCTTTTCCTAACCTAGTCTGCAGCAGGCAGGCAAGCAGCAGCAAAATCAGTCAGAAACAGAGGGTATGTGAAGGCCAAAGTGCTGACAGCACCAGTGGAAGGCAGGGAGCATTCTTACTGATCAAATTATTAAGTTGAAAGAAAAATCCATGCTACCCAGCTTTATTTTGAAAATGAGCATTATTGCTGTTACTGCAGAACAGCTCTCACGCTCACGGTGAAAACACAGTAATGAGTTTTAGTATTTAGAGACCTGAGGAAACTTAAACAACAACTCCCTGCATCCTTTAATGGTCTTGCTGTCATTTATAGCTTATGATAGAAGCATCTAATCAATAAGAAAGACAATGACAATAGTGACTGACACATTAAAACTCTTTATCCATCTAAATCTTTACTAACTGATTTTAATGGCATGTATAAACGACATAATGTGTGACTCTAATATATTCTAGCTACATGAACCCAAAGGCAAAAACTCCAATAACTGTTTTTTTCCTAATTTAAACAATTTTAAAAAAATAATAATCATTGTATGAATTAACCAGCTCTATTAGAACATCCAGTAAGGAACTACAGAACACCACCAGCTATTTTCAGGTTTACAATGTGCAAAAATTAAATAAATATCTAAAAGAAGGCAAAAGACTCTCTATTGCATTGATTTACTTCCTTGCAAACAAAGGACTTAAGTGCATTTGAAGTGCTTAAAATGGAATGTGATCAGACGACACAGGTAAATGGAGAACAGATTTCTGGCACTGCAAAACAAAATCGATCTGTCAGCTGAGGATGTGTACACATACATGTATAGACAAAAATCAATGAAGAAAAGAGGTACCAGTAGGTCAGGGAATTTAAAAAAGGATAAATTCCACAATCAGTCTGTTTCTTCTTAAATCAATTTATATAAAAAAGAGAAAAAGAGAGGGAAATGATGTGACAATATTGAATGAATATGTTGAAAGTGCAAACAAAAACATTGTTGATATAAAATGCTGAAAATTTGACCACAAGCCGATATTAAGGAGATCTAACCAAAGAGTGGCAAAATTGCTTTAATGGAGAATTTTGTCCTTATATATGCAGTCAACAGATAATGTGTCTCACTCTCCCTTTAGTAAAAATTCGATTGCTGGATTGGTCCTGGGTTCAGGACTAGTGTCCAAGGAGATGGAGCGCATCAGCATTTGCCTAATCCTCTAGTAATAGAGGTTATCAAAGCCACAAGCCCAGAACTACTGCAGCCGGCCCCTCAACTAAAGGTCATTTGCATAACATTACGGCTGCTCAACAATGTGCATTATGCTTGTATTGGTTTAGGTTCTCACAAGGTCTTGTGGTGCTTTGGTAGCATTCAGTGGGGAAAAGCACCAAAATGTCAATGTGCTTGTTGGTTTTTGTCTTCTGAGAGACTCAACAATGTCTACAAGGGAATTAAAGTAAGGAAGAGGTTGTTTGGCTTTTTTGCACCCTTTAATGACTGCAGCAGAGGTACACCGTCTGAACATGTTTTAGTTTGGATAGACTAGATTAGAAAAGAATGCTGCTCTACGGTCTCTGCTTCTTGCGCATGTTAGTAGTACCCAGTGTGTTTACACTGGAATCTAAATGTTAGTTGTAACATTTATTAACTGATTTATTTACATTAACAATCATTCAGAAAATGTCCAGAGAAGAATGTTTAATTGTTTTCACAATTAAGATCAATTATGTTATATATATATATATATCAATTTTGCATTATAAATATATCTTAAACTGAAAAATATTTTGAATTGTTCAATGAATAAAAAATAATAGCACCAAAACACTATTTTTGTGACATAGCTCCGTATTATACTTGGGAGTGGAATGAAAGACCCATCAAAATCTATCTTGCTCGGTGCATCCAAAATGGAACAAGGCACCCAAAAAAAGATGAATGCAGACAATAGAATATGTGTCGAGCAGTAGGTTCCCACTGCTTTTTATCCATTTTTTTTTAAATCTGTGAATTTCTTCCCCGGTTCAAAGACCATACTGTGCACAGTTGGGGGGCTTCAAAGCTCCAAGTCCACGGAATTAGGGAAGAGAAAAGCGGATTCTTCAATGCTCAGGGCTCAGAAATATCACAAGGCAAGCAACTAGAAAACCAAACTTTCCTCCCCTGAATCCCTCACAAGAAGAGTGGTGTGTTTTACCTATCAGTACAACATCCATGCTGAAGCTCTGGACACTGTTACCTGCTTAGAATGACATCAAAAGGTGGACATTTTGGACAGAGGCAGACGGCCTATGTGTTTGCTCCCCATTATATTCTCTGTGAGATGAGATTCAAACATCTCTAGGTAGGTTGAATGACAATTGCATGCTAATATCTGTTTTTATTTTTGTCTTTGTATCCTAACTCCTTAACATTGGAAAAGGTACCATTGTGATGTGTTTTTTCTTTAAAGGTAAGGGTGTTGCTTGCTTGAGTTTGTGTTTGCTGCTGTGATTGATAAACATTGCCAGATTACAAAGAGAATGCTGCTGTTAAGCTACGTTTGTTTGGTAGTACACAGTTGCAGTTTCCATATTCTATGTATAGTCTATGGATTTAACTGCAAAGTTCTGGATGGGCTAGAGGGCAGCAAATGCCTCGATGTTCTGAATGGACTATCTCTGTGGACCTCTTGTTATTGGTAACACTGACCTTCTCAGCATAGTTTTTACAATCAGTGCACAAGCTAGGGTTGGGCGTGGAGATGTCTGTTAATTTAGTTCTCTCAAAAAAAGATGGAACAGCTTCTACGTCCTTGCCCAGCCCTGAACCCCCAGTGCTCATAATTATGCATCGCTGGTCACATTTGTAGGAGGAAAAAATACTGTGACTGATGTAAAATAATTAGTGCGCCATGGATCGGGCTGCTCTTTGCCAGCACTGGATCAGTGCTAGCTAATGGGGTGTGAAAGGGGATTGCTACCTGGCTGTGTCGTGTCTTTCTCTCCTAAATAATGCAATATGTGTGTGCACTGTGTGATGGAGCACTCATACAGAGCCGCTCCACCACCCAATTATATCAACGTCATGACAATTTTACCTGCCAAGGTGACACGCTGCCTAATGCTAATGGTACCTCATTACTCTTCCCCCCCCTTACTCTGTCTCAGTTTTTATTTTAGTCAGAGCTAGACTCTGTATTAACTGAGCAGAATCTTAATCAAGACCAACCTCTGTCGTTTCTATTTAGGAATATGTGGTGGAAAAGAGAAACAGATGGAAAAAAAGGGTGAGAAACAGGAAAAACGATAAATATTGGTTCTGTCAACTGTGAGTAATTTATGATCATTAGCATTGTAGGAGTGAATACCAAGTGAAGCAAAAAAGGCAAAGCACTTATGTATAGTTGTAATTAGAAGGGTAACTAAAAATATGTACTGCATTAATGATTATTGTAAGCTAACTAATGCGGATTATAATAAAACATCAAAACATAAATATAGACATAAAGACACAAAAATATTGTGAATAAAAAAAGAATTCTAAGTTGTATTGGCCCATGACCCAATTGAACCAATAACAACACTGCTGAATGCTAACTATTACCTACAAATGTGCTGGGGCTCTTTCAGGAGCAGCTGCAGGCAATAAAGTAGAGGCTGATGTTCATTAATGATGGATCAGCAAATTAGATGTATGGGCATATAGAAACCTCATGTTTTAATTATGTGTAATTTGGTGATTACAATTATTTTAGCAAGAAAAAATGCCTACTTGTAAGTCACCATTTTAGGCAAGCAGACAAACTAATTTGGTTCACTTCATAAAATGTTTTACTCTACCTACCATTTCCTTTCCAACTACATAATTGGTGTGTTTCTAGAGACTATACACACTGAACAGTGCCTCTAGAATTATTCCACAATATTATGATATGTATTCTGACTTTTGACATCATATCTAACTCTGTGCATTTTAAATGAGTTATCTCTATCTCTATGGTCACTGGGTTCAATATCAATATTCTTGCATGTATGTCAGAAAGCTGTCCTGATCTCTGCGCTCATAAATATATTATAGATTATGTTTTTTTGCCATTCATTTGTATTCATTGTGTGATTTGCTCTGACATACTGCTCAACACTCTGCTTATTTATCTGCCCAGTTGTGTATTCTCTGTGCATTCTTTGGCCATTTTGGAACCACGAGCCCGAAACAGGCGTAGAAATCTCCTTAACATCTGCGGCTAAAGGGGCCGCCACCGTGTCCCCGCAAAAGTGAAATGCTGTCCAGATCCCACACTTCCATGTAGAAAAAAGGGGGGAAGAAATCCTTATATTTAAGGACATTATGTACCTTTTTCAAAATAGAGAAAAGAGATAAAACTGAGGGAAAAAACTGTTATGTTGAGAAAATTAATCAAGCTCAATTAGCGTACAAATGTTAAGAAAAAATATTTGCCAAGAGCTTTGGCACATTGTGAACAAAACTACAGCCCTGTGTTATTGTATATCAGTTTTCGGATGTATTTAGTATGTATTTCCAATTACAATTTCATCACCTTTTTAGATGCACAGAAAATGCATTTAAAACCAGTCTGGAACACTACTACCATTAAATTAAACAAGCAATTCATGCCTCTGTGAAACGAAATACTGTTTCCATAATAAGAGCAACAGTTTAGTGTCCACTAAATTACACATGGGCAGGTGGTATATTTTGAATTGACTAAATATGTCCCAGCAATGATATGATAATGCTGTAGCAATTGAAGCAATACTAAACAGGTCAGGTTAAAATGCAATTCACCCTGCTTTTTTCAGCTAGACCTTGACTGAAGCTAAAGAGCCATTTCTGTAGTACGTAAAATCATTCTACCGAGCTGAGAACAATGGATTATGAACAGTCTTATTAGTTATAATTAATTAGTTACTAGTAACTTCAGTTAATATTACACATTATGCCTTAGAAAGTGACATATCTACACGATTCAGATGCAACTGAATACATGTATGTAAATATTTCTGTACTCCGACATTGAATATATTTTTAAACAGGTATTCATACATATATTTCTTTCTGGTTTAATAAATGATTAATATTTGTAATTGTTTTAACAGGCAGAGCCAGCACAGGAATGTTGATGTTGCTAAGGTACTTTTTTGTTACACTGGGTGGTTATGAATACATGGGCAAGCCAATGCCAGTACTCTAATCAAAAATATGACGCTGACTATAGGCCCTGTCGAGTGACTCTTGAATTTGACAAAAGGTTGAAAAGGTTTTCTAAATTCTTGTATTTTCAACAAACATGTTCAAATTCGTGTATTTGAACATGTCCAGGATCATACATCATATATTCATTGTTCTGACAATTACATCATGGTTCTATTTAAAGTGTATTATGCCTATGTAAAGCTTTATTTATTCCAATTTTTCTGGTCAATTGACACACCAGTCAATCTAGATTTGGAGGATACTAGAGAACAGGCTAATGGCCTTAAAGGATTACACCAGTGCTTCCATTTTAAAACATTGTGTTTATGTGTTTATAAATCTTTTTTGTACCTATATGATTCTCCTTGTAAAAACTCCTAGTGCACATCTTTAAAAAATCCTTTACATTGACATTTTTGCTAAGATGTTTCTTACACTTTATGTACTTGTGTGATTTTTAATGCTGAATGCTTTCAGTGCTTAAAAATGTAGCAAACCTTTGATATCCCACAAAATTCCATTTAACCATCCCTCCAGCCCAGCACATCCCATCTGCAGGATAATCTGCCAAGGAGAATGGCAGAACCCTCAAACAGCCATAAGAGCCTGAAGACCCAGTATAACAACCAATATGAATTATAATCATCATCATCATCATAATCATCACCATCACCATCATCATCATCATAACAATTAAATCAAGTTTCTAAAATACCTTATTTGTGTAGGCAGGGATAGAAGGACAATGGTATAATCACATCAGTGAAATATTCTGTAATTTCTGAAAAATAAGATAAAACATATTTTTCAAACATCTTTTGGCAAGCAGAAAATAGTAATGTGTTATTGTGTGCTCTCATCAATGATTGTTAGTTTGGAAAGCAGATTCACTATGAAACAAAACACTTTTGTGTAAAACCCTAAAATACAAAACCCTAAAAATACAGACTTTTTTACATTTATTCAAAAGGAGACACAAAGAAATTTTAAGATTTTATACGCTATTATTTTACATAGAACACTGTAATAAATTGCTGAGCCCTCAAGCAGTGATCTGCACGACCCACAGTAAAGCTCACTTAACACAGCATTTATAGCCATTATGGGGTTGTTTGGAAAATCAGAGAAATATTGTAGCCTTGCATTGATTGTGCTGATTTAGATCAATGCCGTTATTAACAACAGCAATTCATAAACTGTTTTACAGAAGAGGGGAAAAGCCTTTAACCTATTGAACGGTTGAATGGTTAACAATTTAAATAACAATATACTTGACAATTTTCTAATTGCTGGTAAGAAACAGGATACAGCAGATATGAGAGTAAAGTAATACAATGACATTTGACTGGAACAGGCTAAAGATCTAGCAATAATACGAGAACGATTATTGAGTTTTTGTGACAAAAATTAGATTAATATCGTAGGGTATGACCCAGCTTAGTTCGGTTGCGGATGCTCTTAAATTGCATAACATGTACATTGCTGGGTGGTTGTATACAGTCCTTCACGAAGGGCTGTTTAGGTATTCATTCAGTTTTACATGACGGTATCATTTGGGTTAGAATGTTCAATGTTCACATGTACAATTGAGGCTACAGCAACAGAGCTCACATCTAATTGTAAAAAGATTAAATGGTTTTAAAAAAGAGAAGTAACTCTTTAATACATTAAGTTTAGAATACCTTTTATGGCAGGTATGATGTTTTTATTTAAATGACTGTGACTGAACCTGAGAAGAACAGCTCCGATACAACAGGAATGTTTAAATCTAGAACTTACAATTGTACAATGACTGAATAAAATGTATGTCCAGTATTTTAGGCTTTACTGTTAACTGCTGGCATTTTTTTCACATGACATAACATTTTCTTCGTTCTATTTTGTTTTCAGCTGTATATGAATGTGTAAGAAAACTAACAAACTGAAAAGAAACTCATAAAGAAAAAACAGCTTTCTTCACTCTTGCCTGTGCCAGCAGTAGCTAGCCCCAACATAGAACATGCTAAGAAACATGTAGTTGCACACACACAGAGACAGACAGACACACACACACACACACACAAACACAAAGGAGGTTAACACAGACAGAAAATTACAGTGAGGGTGACCAGTTTCAGGCATACTAATATTATTGATTAAAAACAGCAGGGGGTCCAGGGGCTGAAAGCCTGAGATATTCCCCATCCCAGCATAAAGTCACATACACACACGCATGGACACACAAAATCCTATTTACGGGAGCTGTTTAAACATACCTTTCAGAATTGGCCTGCAGGTCTTTGATAGAAATTATGCTGGAATGTTTATTTACCCTGAATTTTAATTTTCTGTCTCATTGCCTTTGGTTATTTGGTCTGTGTTATCATGTTTGCTTCAAACTAATTGTTAAATGGGCACCTTCGCTATTAGTAATTACTTCAGGTAACACTGGTGGACGTGGGAGAGTGAGAGATGATCTGGGAATATATTCAATCAAGTAAAACACATGAGCAACATTTTAGGCAAAGATGATCTCTTGAGTCGTTTAGCATAAGCAATATCAGCTTAGGTGCACAGAAGAAAATTGGTCTACCCTACCTTCATATTCAGTGCCACTCAAATCATCAGTGCACCACAAGTGACCACATGGATGAACCAATTCTGGCTCAAAGATATAAAAATGATTAATATGATAGTGATCGCGGATCATCACATAACCCAGTAGTGCGCAAAAATGAACCACCTGAGGTGTACATGTGCATCACTTCAAGTACAAGTGGAGAATGATTGCTTCAGGTTGAGGATGTTTTGGACAATTGAATGAATATACAGCAAAAGCACTCACTGCCAAACACCAATGCATATAAATGAATAATTTGAATATATGTTGACAATCCTGTATTTTTTTTCTAGAAGTGAAACCTGAGATCAACAGTCCAGTCCGCTGGTTCAACTACTTATCAGCTGGCAAAAAAAAAACATTAAAGTGCAATAAATGTAGCATATCAGCATAAACATACATCCCTGCCAGCTAGTATTCTTTAAACACGGGTTGTGTTAGGCAGTTTTTGAAATGGTATAATCATTCTGTTTGTGAATGAAGTTAAAGCTACAAGTGTGCCCATTTGTTTACAGTCAAGCCATTTAAAACATTTTCAACTTCGAAAATGTGTGTATGTGTCACCACATATTCATGCCACATTCTCTGTGTTTGAGTGTATGTATTGGAGAGGATGGGGGAAGGGTAGATAGTTAGAGCTCCTGGAGGGCTGGCTGGCTAGCTCACTTTGAGGCTCTCGCTTAGCCAAGAAGAAAAAAGCAGGGAGTCCTCTAAAAAACCTAGGAAAAAAGGTCACCAGACACCCCCCCCCCCCCCCCCATCACCACCACCACAACCACCAGCGTACCCATCCTCCCCTGCTCCCTCTCTCTCTTTCTGTTTTCCTCACACACACACACAACTGGCCTTCACAAAGAGTCTTATCGGGGGCCGGGGACCAGACAGTAACAGAGGTAGCACAGCCAGCAGGAAAAACAAATGAGATCGAGGAGAGCATGTGTATTTCTTAGTAGCTGTCAAGTAGATAAGTGTGAGATTAAAAAATAATTTGAAGGCGATAAGAGATGATGCAGTTGCTGTGTTTATCTAGAAATGTGCTCCACTCTCTCCTATAGACTTCTTGTTATCTCTAAACAAGATGGTGGCAACAGGTAGAGAGGGCTGTCTGGCAAAGCTGTTCGCAGTGTGAGATGCTTCAAAATAACCACCGCCACTGGGAAAAAATGGATTGAGGGATAGTGATGGTCTTGTTTTTCACTCTCTGTAACTCTCTTTTTATGTCAGCAGTGGAAAAAAAATGAGCAGCTCTCTTCAGCGAGAAGCCAATTAGGTTTTTCCGCGTGAGAGTATCTTAATCAGTAGCATAATTGGGAGCCCCCTGCTGAGACTGCGGCTGGGGACAGCGCAAGGTCCAAACCAACACATATACAGCCATATTGAGCTTCAAACCCCTGATGTCCCAAGAAAAAAAAGAAAAAAAATCCAGAACTTTATAAACAATTAACTCACTGCTTGGCTAAACCAACAGTGAGAGTCAGAAAACTTGGCATCATTAAAATGTGTAGAGGGCTAAGTAATGAGCTGCGTGGGGAAGGGCTGGTTATTTTTAGGGGTGTTTCTTTAACTGTAGTGGTACATTTCCAAACGGCATCCTTATCATTGCCATTAATTTTGTGATTTAATGATGGACAGTTTTGGATGAGAATGGGTCAGGGAGGTTTAACTGTAAGCCTGTGAGCATTTTAAGCCACTATATACGAATGTTGCTGCATGAATTGTAAATACATAGTTACGAAGAAGCGTAACTATGACTGCATGTTGTTACTCCCTCTTGAAGTGACTTTCCCTTGTTTGAAATTATCTGTCATAATATTTAGGTACTTTACTCAAAACCTGCAATTCTGATCTTTGCATTTGTTTAATTTATTGTCATTTTGATCTGTCTATTGTCACTTTGGCAGAGCGTATTGGTTTTACTTTTAAATGTATATATTATGTTACTATTACATTATTGGTTGAGTTGATCTATTGCATAATAATAATATCTTCAGCAATAAATCAATTACAGCTATTAACAAATAAGCCCCTTTTCAGCTGTCATATCGATTAGGTTGTGCTTCTCTGTGGGTACCTTTCATGTATATTTAAGCACAAATGCTTAATTATTATTGCATGACGTTCCAGTAGGGATGCTCATATGTTTGACTTGACAAAGAGCACATTTTAATCCTAAAATCAAAATCATGGATATTTGCTTAAAAATTACTATAGCTGCATGAGAAAATACTAAAAATCAGCATCAGCCCATTATTCTCACTTTGGTGCATTCGCAAATTAAACAGTCATGGACTTCAAAATATTTCCATGACAGCCCAGGAATTTTCTTAATTACGTTACGTTACTGAAAGAATGGACATTTCTTTTAAATTTTGTTGATTCTAGACTGTCTCTAGAACCCAACGGGTGCTAATTTAAAGGATTTGTTTACAGCTAGATAAACAACTAAAGATACTAAAAAGATCATTCCCAATATTTTCTCCACTGAGGCCATATTGAATGCCCACAGCTCAAAAGTAAGATATTTTTACAGACAAATCACCAAAAAGGCAATAATACATAGGGGTTTTACAATTTAACTCAGCGTTAAAAGGGTTTCTGGTGGTGGTCTTATCTTTAGATAGATTTTCTGGACATGTTTTCAAAGATGCATTTTGTACCGTGCTCAAGCTACTGCATTACATTTACTGACAGGTTTTATAATGTACAAAGGCTTTGAATAGTTAAATGAACTAATAGTGCCTAAACAATTAGATTCATTCATCTAATATTTTATCCCCCCAAAATGGCTGGGACAGTGGAACTTGAAATGAGTAAACTTTGTTTGTAGGCAAAGAAGGTACACAATTGCATTTTTGGGACTTGAATACTTGTTCCATAAATTCACCTTTGTGGTTTAAGTATAGGAGATAGGAGAAATACAACTGTCATGACTAAACTGAGAAAACCCCAGTGAATCCCAGGGTAATAACTGACTGATTTCCAGCAACACAGACACAGCTAAAACAATTAATCTGTTAGTCCTGATGATCCAAGTACAAAAGCACATTTATTCAAATGTTCAATCAAGTTCAGTTTTGAACTGCCCGTAGATATGAGGCTCTTAATTCTGATGAAAAGTGGCATAATGGTATCTGTAAAGACCTCAGCAAATTCCCTCAAGTCTGGCTTGTCAGTGTAGAAACTCTAACAGCCACCTGGCATTATTTTGAAGATAAATTGATAGTGTTGCATATGCTTCATATGAAATGTACTTTCATACTTTGCAAGTAATCTTATTCATGCACATATTACAGCAAAACATTTTTAAAAAATCTTAAAAATTTGTAAAATAAAAAGGGCTTTTACATAAGATTAGTAACTAGAGTTGCTACAAAAGTATCAGTAGCTGCATCAATAGCGGTTTACAGCAGGCTAAAGAAGTGAAAGTTTTAGGGCCTCTTCCCCCTCCCCTGTCTTGCGGGAGCTCTTGAACTCTTTTTAAGTCGGCCACCACACCATGTCTAATGGCCCCCGCTGAGTCCGCAGACTTGCTCCCACCGCTTCCCGGCATCAAGCCCATCGTCCCCAAATCAAACCATAGAAAATTGGACTTAAAATATCAGGGAGCGGCCCCCAAAAACCCAAAAGCTGCATCTGTCGCCGGCATACATGAAAGTTGAGCTCACAAGGGATAGCATTCACATCAGGCTTCAGTCGCCGTATTTCATGTAAAAAACAACGTTTCTTTGGGTTCCTGTTTATTTCTTTATAGATATTCATTATTTGAAGACCCTCACATGGAATACGATGGAAAAGGAGCAGTACAGGTCTACAGATACCCTGCTAACAGTATGTTGGTGTGACATACTAAAGGTCCTTAGCAGCCTAAAAGAGGTGAGCAACCATATTCATTACATTACTGAACTATAAATAGGGCATATTTACACTGTTGAGGAATGTTCTCTAGTTTATTATTGCAAGCTAATATGTACAGTTGTATGTTACTCTTTAAAAATGGGTGGATTCTTAGTTAGTCCATTAGACATATGTAAGACTGACGTAATACTATTGAGAAGAGCATTGTTCCCAGGTATTGTTGGTGTATGTCAACACATTTTGAATTTGGCATACTCCACTCAGTACCTTCTCATATGTTGCTAGCTGCATTGAAGCAGAGGTGTCAAACAGCCAACATTTGCAATTCTAACCAGAGCACACCGTCAAATTCTGTAATTACTGAAGTGCAAGCATTTTTCTGAGCAGTCAGTTCCTTAGTGTGAGTGCACGTGTGCGACACCTCATATAGGTGGAATTATAGTGAGGACTGTGGAGAGAACAATGCGCATGGTTCAGACAGGGCTGCCTCCACTCAAAACACTCACACACACACACACACACACACACACCATCTTCACACACATACACACAAACATGAGAAAACACACTGAGGAGTGAGAAGCCGTCAGTCAATGTATGCTCTCTGCACTCTGTCAGTTTCCCTGAAAAATGCATGTGATGCTCAGCAAAAAAAATCAGGAAATCCAGGTTTGATGCTATTGGGCAAGAAAGCAAATGTCTGCTAATGATGTTGCAGATGCGGCAAAGTTAACAGATCAGCTAAGTCTGGCTGAGAGAATGAAGAAAAGGCTATGTGTATTGAGGGGGAGGGGGGAACGAGTGTAAGCCATTTCTGTCTCTGCCTGCAAAGAACGAGGTCGATCACCATGTATTGTTCGATCAGCTCAAGCTTCTTTTTTTCCCTAAGACAGACAGGGGAGCTGCCAGACAGACAAGACAGAAACACAGACAGAAGAACAGACAGATGAGCAGGTGACAGAAGTATAGTGAAGACCATTTGACCCTTGCAAACCTAAAAAAATCTTTAATTCGCAAAAATAAAGAGGCACAGTTCTGTGCAGCTATACACGAGAAGTCAAATGGGTGAGAGACTTAAGCTGAAGCAGCAGAGCACCGAGAATAATGCTATATCTTGTATAAACAAATAATTAACAAATAAAGAATCTGGAAATGCTGCTGAAAGATGATAATTATCCTAAATATTGAGCAAAAGGGAGGAGGAGGAATGGGGGTTTCACATATTTTATACAATCATAAAAGAAAGGGGTGGGTGGGGGGTTATTGCCATACAAAGAGAAGGTTTTTCATTGTGTGAAAATATAAACACAGATGAGCTGTGTCTTTGATTTGTTCATGCTTTTCAGTCCGCACAGCAGGGATGTTCAGGAGGACGTGCCCTCTTTGCATTCGATGTAAATAGGGACCGTGGACGCTGTGTGATGAGATTATATTCCTCCCGTCCCTGCTCTTTCTCTCTTTTTCCCTTTCTCGCTCTTTCTCACACCCTCCCTCAAAAAAGCAAATTTTTTCACCACCATAATAGTCTTTTTTTCTAGCTTTGATTCGCCTTTTTTCAGTTCCAGTGCATGGAACTGAAAAAATGCACTGTTTTTTTTTTTCTGTGTTTTCCTGAATTGAATAGATGTGTAATGTGTGTTGGATGTTACAGCGCTGATGAAGGATACTTATTGTTTTTAGACAATCTAAGTGCCTGCCAGTCAGTGTTTGACTACCAGCTTATCGTAGTATAATACACGCAATACAGCACCAACTTAAAACTTGGTTTTTTGGTTTTTATACAATTAACAATAACTACCAGTTTATCATTTAACAATACAAGCAGCACAGTGACAGATTACAACAATAATTTTAATACCCCATATTTTTGTCTCTTAATGCATATTTCCATAAAGGGTCATTCTAACAGTATTTCTATTCACATAATTGATTGGACAGCAGAACAGGTCTTGTCACAGCAAGCCACCATCTAACAATCCTTCAGTGTCTTTAAACAAGAAATAGGGCGTACATACAGCAATTAAAATTGTTTATAACAGATACAAATGAATAATTTGAGCCGCTTCTTCGTAACTATGTATTTACAATTCATACTGTGCAACTGTTTAAATCTATTGTAATACATTATCTTATGTCAAAAATAACTATTCATTATATGTATTCCATTTTGATTAGGCTAATGAAGCCTGTCAGAGTGCAACTGAAATTTTGAATTAAATCAGTGTGAATTTAAACAGTTAGGTGAAAGGTGTTAATTGAAGCTTCTTTTTTTTAAATAATCTATGACTCGCTGAACTTCACATTTAATATAGCTGATGTGTCTTACATATACCACTCCATAAACTAAAAGTCTAGATTTATCTTACATTAGGTTTGAATCAGTTCTTACATTGCCAGATGTGTCATTGCAAATTCTTCCCTTATTTAACATATGTAACATGTTGTAATAATAACAATAACATTAATAAAAAGAATAACAACAATAATTATAATACGACCTCCACCACCACCAACAATAATAATAATATAATGATAATAATAAGTTTAATGTTGATTTTTGTATAAAATATAAAAATATATACTTTTTACACTGTGAACAAACTGTATTTTCCAAACATTATTTTTGTTATTTTTTAAATATTATTTCTGTAACTTTAACATATCTGGAGCTTTTCGTGCATTAATTTCTTTTGCAAACTAAAAGAAAAAATACAACCACATTTGCAAGTAATTTAGCCATTTTTCCAAATATAGAAATATCAGACTAACTGGTCTCTTTGTAAGTGTTCTAATGTTGCCTTTAAGAGGTGTTTTCTCTTTTAGATTAACAATGCACAGCGCTGCATTGAGATGGGAAGCCCAAACTTTTATTCGGTATTAGGGATTTCTATGGCATCAATTGGGATAACAGCAGAGCCGATGAATGTGGAGGGGGTGGCTGACCACCTCTTTAATCTGTGTTTTTGAACCCTACAATGAAATGGAACACAAAAGGGGCTGACCTGCGGTCGGATATTGTTGCCTATGCAGCCTTACAAAGCAGAGAAACTTTGAAGAGAATTTTGAGCAGAGGTGCTCAAAAGAGGGTTTTGTATTTGTTTATGTGAGTGAGATTACGCTTCAGTGTCTGAGAATGGCTGAGCATTTGGAGTACTATGATGTAACAGTTAAATAGCAAAGTCTTTTGTTTGCTGAAAAAGTTGCAGAACGTGGCAATAGAATAGATTCTGTAGAAACCTGTTTCTATTTTCTGTTTTATTATTTTTCAAAATTAGATCTTTATTTATTATTCAAAATAACTAAAATGACTGACTACATTTTAGAATTATTGATTTTATGTTAGCATTAATAAATCTGTCTATTTCTATTGTTTCTTATAAAAAATGTTTTTTCTTTATAAGCAATAGCTGAGTGAAGCTATGATTTACTTATTATTGTTTTGTTTTTCATAAAATTGTTTTCACCCTCATTTGTATACATCAAGACAAACCATAGTTATTGATATGGAATTCGCAGAACAGAAACATGTAACTTTATTGTTTTTGTGTCACAATGAAATATGCTCACACAGATAAATTTGACTGAATTATTTTTGTGTGTGTGATTGCGTGTAAATATGACTGCATATGCATTTTAAACATGAAATAAACTGTGTTTTTGTTATGACGTTTGTGTAATATGTGTAACATGTTGAAAGTATCATGTGCTTGTATAGTTAGGCCATAATGAATAGTGCAAAAAACAGCCCAAGCTTAATTATTCTATATGTATACATACAGTGATTTCCCTTAATTACTTCACTCACTCAGCTAACTCAATGCTCATCAAATTAATTTACACAATTTGCACATAAACATGTCAAATTCCTCCATCCATGAAAATTGTTAATTCACAGTTTCGCTGTTTATGTTAATGTGTATTATAAGAATTCTTCATTTTGACTTGTTCACTTGAACTGCAATGTTATTTCATGCTACAACAGGAGACGCATGAAACAACACCAACAACTGCAGCATTTTTTGGTTTTCCTACCAATGCACTGCTGTGAGAAAGATCAGTGGCTTGTTTATAGTTTGCTGAAACATTGAAGAGAGTATTAGTGACTATTTATCAGCAGTGTCATGAAAAATGTTAATGCACTAACATAACCAATCCTTTCATCCCATCCATGCCTAGTGCAGGGAGGACAGATCTAAGTGCCAGTCTATGCCATGTGTTGGCACAGCGGATCCCTGAAGAGTCTGGGTCTGGCCCAACATTATTGTGGAAGGTAGGATGTGGGTTCGGGACCTTTTGCTAAGTTGGGGTCAGGGTACACAATCGTGTGAGCACACAAGTGGGTTTTAGCTCGCCCCCTCCTTTCACGCGCTGAGAAAGGTGCCCCTCCTCTCTGTACACTGCATCAATTCCACTGGCTTCCCGAGGGAAAAGTCTGCTTTTCCCACAAAAAAAACACCACTACCACCTCACTCTCCATCTCTCTTGCTCAAACACAAGCAAGGAGCTCGATGGATCCCATTGCAGCCTAGTGGGATGTGACCTTGGTTTTCCTTTAGGTAAACTAGCACTCCTGGCTATGCGCAAGACCTGTGCCTTCTAAACTCTAAGCCTATTGAGAGAAAGTGGGCGATGCATATGTAATCCTGGTTTGTGTGTGTGTGTGTGTGTGTGTGTGTGTGTGTGTGTGTGTGTGTGTGTGTGTGTGTTCATTTGCACTTTTTTTCTTAATTCATGTCCTGATATTTCCAACTATGCTATAATGGGAACAGAGCTTTCACAAACATTTAAATTACTTTTTGACCACTCAAAATTGTCTTGCAATAACCAATAAAATAATGTCTGATCTGCAGGTGACGGTTATGCACAGGAAAACAGATACTGTATAGGCATTATAAATAGGTTTTTGAACAGTATCAAAACAGTATCAGAACAAAATTACTGCCTGGTAAATGGCATAGGGAACTCATGAACTATCAATGGGATTTTGTAAATAAGCATTTTCTTCTAATTCTGAAATTCTGTGCTTTTTTTCCCTGTCTATGCACCCAGACACTTCCATCAGTCTTAATAATATGGATATGTGCAGGCCATACATCATTCTGATGTTAATAACCAAACACAGTTAATGATTCATTGATGATTATGAAGCATTTAAAGAGTAAGTGCCTTTCAATTGTAACTGCATGACTATTTTCACAATAAAACAGAAAGAAAACAAATTAGCAATGCGTGTCATTAGTGGTGTTGATTGTATGGTGGCTGTCACTGCATAATTTGCACTTGTTTATTTTGCTATTACAGTACACTGAGGGATAGAAATTGCTTGTCACTTTATTATTAATGCTTAATGCATTTCTGGTGTCATACTCAACTACAAAGAAGGGGCACTATCATATAAAGCACAGAGAAAGCATAGTGACAATATTAGGCATTGCTTATGTTTAACAGTATATTTTCCAAAGCAAAGAACATTAACTGTGAAGCTTTCGTGCGAGCGAAGTCTTCATTGTTGATTTTGAGAATTATATGGAAACGCCACATTATCCAAACTGAAAGTGTGTCTACAATTATAAATAGCAGCACTTGGTATGTATCTAGAGTATTTTTCTTTATTTTTAAGAAGCCAGATGAGTCATAACAGTTAACTGTCTGGGAAACACTCACCTAAAGGAAATACCCTTGTACTATATGCAATACTGTAAATAGTTGCTCTCATAAAAGCAAGGCAACACTGTATGTAAAGTAAAATCTATTAAAAAAAAAAGTGTGCTGATGAGGTCAGAGGTTAGAAGCTGTGCCGAATAAAAACTAATGCAAAAACATCTATGAGTAAGAATTGAGTAAGAAAGACTTTTGTTGAAAAATTGTTGTCATTTACTCAGCCTCAGTCATGCCATCAGGTGAGTGACATATGAGATTTTGTTTATGCTTTAGATATTTCTGTTTTTTGCTCTGAGAGGGAGGTTGTGCCGGTTTTAAATTCCACAGCACAGTGGAGTCAGAAATAACTAACTTAACAAAAAAAGCAACAACAATGTTTTATAAGCGTCTACCATTATGTATGGTTAGACCATGGGCAGACCATTGTTTCAACGCCCCCCCTCCCCCACGCTTATTTAATATGATTAATTAAACTTTGAAACTCAATAAATATAATTAGTACTCAACAATGTGACAGTATTGTTTAAATGTGGCTCTACTTTTTTATCTGTTCCAACTTTACACACTTCGTAAAGTATTGTGATACTCACCTCTAGTATCTTGCTATTGGATTATGTTTAACTTCATATGGTTATTTATTATGTAATATTTAATAATGCTGATAGAGCCATGATTCAAGATTATTGGGATGACTTACAAACCAACAAAGAAAATCATGAAAACTCATCTTAAATCAGTCGATTAAATGTGCTCAATAAAATAGATGCTATTTTAAGTTTGTGTGACTTGAGATTAAAACAAGGCATCTTGAAGGATTCAAGGAAATATTTTTTTTCGTGATTTTTTAAAATAACTTATTAAAATTTGATTTTAAGGGTAGAAAATAGAACAAAACAGCCCAGTAAACACAAGCTGTTTTGTTCTGTTTTCTTCTCTTAAAATCAATCTATGCAAAATCTATGTAAAACATTACACAGAATCTAAACACAAACCCTTTTTTAAGCAATGTGATGCAGTGAGCATATTAAATGAATTCCCATGAACAGTAAATGCACAAACTAGAGTTATGAAACTAAAAACAAACTTGACAACAGCAAGTTTGGCAACAGGGATGCTGAACTATTATTGTCATTGTATCATGGATATCATTCCCGTTATCTATACTGGTATAAATGAAAAGGCCTAGGTGCTATCCAAAAATGACTGAACTGTCTAAACTACTTTTCATCAACGTTTATAGAAAATGTTTTATGCAAACCAGATAACTCTGCCAACCTGGCTACTTTTAGAGGCCAACAGGAGACATGGCCACCCAGCTGAGATTTGGTTCATGGTATTAGCTATCAGGGAAATGGAATTGAAACTAATGTTTAGCATTTACAGCAAACTATCCATGACAGGGTTTAAGCCCAATACACATTTGAGTTCATGCACCGTGTGAGATGTTATGTAGTTAACTCCAATGATAAATGATTATGGACAAAATTCCAGTTTCTGTATAACTCCAATGTTAAATGTTTCTGTTTAAATGCCAGTTTCTAGTTAACTCCAGTGTTAAATGGTTCTGGTTAAATTCCAGTTTCTGGTTATCTCCAGTGTTAAATGTTTCTGTTTAACTCCAGTGTCCTGTTTTAGCAGTGTGAGGCATTTCTTGATGTGGAAAAAGATAGAATGCAAAAAATGTCCCTTACCACTCTCAACAGCAAACAGCTCTCCCAATACTGTCATGATTTACCTGTTAATAATAATAATAATAATAATAATAATAATAATAATAAAAGTATGAACGTGTGTGAAAGTGTGTTTTAACTGGCGTCAGGCTGCAGGAACTCGGTTCCTCTCACGGACTCTCTATCGGTCGTGGAACTTAACGAATAGGTGCGTCCGTGAGCCACACGGCGCCCCGTGTATTCTTACGCAGCCGTAAAAGAGAAACTAGGTCAGTTGAGGACTATTTTCACAGCCTGGCGAATGTGTTAAAAATTACATCACACACAAAACATCGTTACTTTTTGGTTATATGTGAATATTTCACCTTTTGGGGGGTCTTACATTCGTCTAAATCTCACGCGGTTGGGATCTACTTCGAGCAAGGCGCCAGGATACAGTGGCCGCAGGAGTTTTTATAATGGCTTTGCTCTAATGGTTTGACGCCATCTTACTTTGCTCCTGGAGGAGAAAGGGAGGAGAGCACCCCCTCGCCCCCACCGATCTACTGAGGAGGTGGAGTGTACTGCGGGTGAATTTTACACATTTTGTGTACGGATTGTATACCAAATTGTTGACTTTACAGTGCTGTTCGATAAAGGAGTATCCAGGCGCCTCTCAAAGGTAGGTGTCGTGTCCAGATGCGGAGTGTGTGTGTGATTTTTCCAGTCGTTTTTCTCACGGTTAGGTAGGGAAGCCTGGTGTCCGTGTCCTGTGTGTATTGCTGCACCAGTTTGAATACACGGTGGTTGGACCGAAACTTACGCTTTTGCTGAACACCTTGCATATCTCTTTCGACATACAAGACATATTAAGTCCAAGTTTGGATACTTCGTTGCTTTGGTCAGACACCTAACGTAGCTCCTTTAGGCTTGTTTTTGTGTTGTAAAGTCAACATGAGCTGCCGCTAGCAGAGAGCTACGCTACGTATACAAATGCAGAGTGGCTTTGTAGCTCCACGCACTCATTTCACGTTTTTTTTTTGTCGGAAAATCCTGACTTTACTGCTGCTCAGGGTGGCTTTGGTGACACAAAAGTTATGGCGTATTCCTGTTAGTTAGGTTATCTGGACAGGTCCTTGCTATTTCCGTGGACCTTTCTGAGCCAGTGTGCATTATAGAAGGAACTGGATATCAGTTTATTTTCCCCAGCTGTATAGTTGCACGTCTGTAACTTGACTGGATGATTGGAAACAGCAGCTGGCGTGGAGTCTCTCTGTTTGAACGGTTTTTGGTGTTAAACACGCCAGTTTCGCGTCCCGCGTGCTGTGTTTCAATTAACAGCTGATGCGACTCTTAACTTTAATGCTGTAGCAGTTGTGTCAAGGCTGGTCTGAAATGTAGGTGTGTTGTGTGGGTGGATATAACCACGTTTTTGTTGCACGGTCGCGGTCAGAAGACAAAGGCTTTTTTAAAGTCTAGTTTGGCCGTCGTGGGTTGAGAGGAAGTCGAGGAGGAGCCTGAGTGAAACCTGACTCTGGCTGCACAGGGAGCCGATGTTTTGATGGGGTTCTGACTGGTGGGGGTTGGTGGGATCTCTGCTGAAACCTGCACTCTGGGTTGATTTGCAGTTGTTTCAGCCTGCAGTGAGCCGACCTTTTGCTGGGAAATACCTATCCCCTGCATCATCTCTACGGGTTTTTCTGACTTTTTCCCTCACGGAGTGGTTAGTCAGAAAAATGTCAGCCTGCTAGTGGTAGTGTTAGCGGAGCACTAGAGTAAGTCTTTTGCTTCTTCGTCTTTTTCATCAGTAATTTCAGTTTTCGTCTGTAGTGCAACACATTAAGTCCCAACAACGGGCTTTCAATGTTAAATAGATTAAGCTGCCTATTTTTGGTCGCTTTAGTAGATTTTTCTTATATTTGAGCTCATCTTAACTCGTAGTTGGAGCTTTTGATGTGTATACATGTGTATATGTATTATATTATAGTGTAGTGTTCTTTTAATATGCTTATTATACTGTTATGTTGCTTAATTTTAATTGGTTATATTGCTTCAACTTTCTTTTGTACTGTTAACTTGGGATTAAGTGAGTTATTTTATTTTGCTATTAATTGTTGCATTCTCTTTGCTTTTGGATTCATGTTTTACTCACCGTGTTTTTTAATACATTTTAAGCAGCGTTTATCAACAGAAAACTCCATAGACGGTTATGCTATTTGACCACATTCCTTTCTTGCAAAAGCAGTTGGTGTAGCTCAGACGCAGAAGCCTAGATGCTACCTCATTTAAAGGCCTCTCTTGAGGCTGACTGCATTTTTCGCCTGAGAATGTCAGTAATTACTTTGTACTTTACCTAATACTGACCATCATGCAGTTTTTGACAAAGTATGGGTAAGGCCTGCAGTCTTTCTCTTGACCATGGTTGAGCTAAGGTTTTGCACAGATATGTTTTCCTGTGTTGCAGTTCAAGGGCTGGAGGCAGTGATATTTAACCAGTGAGGTGGAAGAACTTGCAAGAGAGAGAGAGTACAAAACTATGCTTAAATAGTGACCGACAGTTTTGTGGTTCTTTAAGGCTGTTGTGTGTGCGGGGGTGCATGTTGTTGATGTACTGTTGGGAATATTGCACCTCATCAGTTTCTGTTCCTGAGTGGAGGAACTCAGATAATTTAAATGCTTTAAGTTTGTAGTGTGGGATTTTTATTTAGAATCCGATATTTTTTCCCGTTCCCCACCCTGTTTGACTACATAGTTGCTGTGGTGGTGTTGGCCCGCTTGCTGAAATCTGGTTATCACTGACCTATGTAAATTGTTCTGCAGTTTGGCATCTGCTGAGGAACTACCCACCACTGCAGTGAGGATTTCAGGCCTTTTGTTTTCAGACATCCTGCTGAGCAGAAGTTTGTCTTGGAATGCTCTCCGGTGCTCCAGCCTTCTGCTGGTATTGTGTATGCCTTGCTCTAGTTTGGGGTTTTAGTGGGGGCAGTAAGTCCTCATTGTTGAATGCATTCAACTTGTGCAAGGCTTCAACTTGTGCATTTGCCTTTTTTATTTTCTGGGTTTGACATTAGTAAGCTCCTCTGTAGTCAGCCAAAAGCAAGAGTGGATGCAGACTGATCGAGCTTTGGTAGTTTATTATTAAATTATTCAGAAATGAGAAGATTGGGGGGGGGAATGGTCGGTAGATAGCTGCAAGGGAACAGACCTGGTACATATGTTTCATTTTCATTAGCTTCTTGCACTAATCGGGGCCCAGTTTCCCAAAAGCTGTGTTGTTGTAATATATTATATTAAATTATCGTGTGTGTTCAGTAAGATGCTCAGTGTGTCATTTATTAATGATCTTTGTGCTGAAATGCTTTTGGGGAAACCCAATCCAAGTTATATGAAAAAGGAAAATCTGTCTTTAAGAATATTTTTGCTGGCACAAAATTTGTACCAATTAAGAAATTACTATTCTGTGTGTTACTTGTTTTGGAGTCTGAGCATTGGTTAGTAGTAAGATTTCACAGGCTGTAACAGATTGCGTGTGAGTGGGAGCAGTTATGCCACATAATGGAAAAAGCTTCTCTGCTGCTGGCTTTTTCTCCACAATTTATTCCAGATGCTGGAACCCGCAGGCCGAGCCACTTACCGACTGCCATGGCCTCTTGGCAGCCTCAGAGACACACAGCAGTGCAGTTATACTCAACGACCAAAGTACACATGCTCTACAGTCTAAAAATAGAGTTCCATGAAGAAAATAAAAAGTCATCATTAGTGTAGTGCTTTGATTCTGAGGAGTAGCTTCTGTGTTCCTGCTGCAGCGTTCTGGAAATTAAGCTATGTTTGTCTTAGTGTGTTGGTTAGTAGCTCTTCAGGTTTGAGGCCTCTTTTTATCTGGCATTTTGTTTCTTGTATGTAAATGGATGGGCTGTCTGGACTTTTTTCAAATGGGTCAAACCGTAAACATTCTAACACAACAGTTACAAAGCTTTCATGCAACTGTACAGCATATTTCTAATTTGGGCCGTGCTATTTATGTACATCTTCTGTGCCTCTGAGATATTAATAGGTACTTTATGCTCTGAAAGAGTCAAGTATTAAACCTTTTTGTAGCCTTATACTTTATATGCTTTGAATATAGACTTTGCGAAGGTGCATGGAAAATGTGCATACATACTGGCACAATTGTCTGTTTTGTGTGTCCTGAAACAAACCTTAATAACTTCATCAAATTATTTCCTAGAAATTGGATGCTAAGTATCGTCTCTGTGGAATTGCCTTTTTCTTGATTTTTGCTGGATGTCAGATTTCTTCTACCATGGTTATGAGTCTTCAGCATTTCTTAAGTTATCTAACAGCACACAGTTAGTCTTCTTGGGAATGTGAGTGTATTTAGGCTTGCTCATTGATTTGGAAAGGGGTGTTTCACATTTGCATAGAGAAGGTAGACTTGGAGCTTATGTTATGGTAATTGCAATTGTGTAGTGTTGGAGGAGGGGACAAATTGGGCCCCCATGGAGTAAGTAACTGAATGCCATTGTGCTTTGGCACGTTTTAACTGCTGTTTATGGGCAATAGGCTTGTGAATGGCTAGAACACATTTACACTTTTTGAGAATGGTTGGGATATAACAAACAATGACTGCTGCATAAATGCATAGTGAAGGCTTTAACATGGTCTTTTACAATATTTACAGGGAAGACCGTACACTTTCTACAATCTGTGCATAGGATGCTGAAATGCATTTCAGATGTGTCATTACTGATCTTCTGAAACCCTTTGAAGAGAATATGCAGACATGCTGATGGTTGCTCTGAACTGAACTGGCAATAATGTTCATGACACGGAGTGTGAAATTAACCGTGCCTCTGTGTTTTTCAGAGAAGGAAGCTGTGCTGGCAGCAGGCTGAGCGAAGAGCATGGCCACTCAATGTAAGTTTTTGTTTTTGTATATTCTGACCCATTTCATATTCTGACCCATTTTTAGCCATCCTGTGCGCTAAACTTTATGGCAGAATTCTTCCAAGTCACACAAACAACATGTAACTTGTGTATTCTGATTCCTTTATTTAACATTCCTTGGTAGTACTAGTTCTTGGCCCTTCTGAATTAAACAAAAATTGTTCTCTAAATGGTTATGATCAATGCAGCTTACATGAAATCTTTTTTTTTTTTACTAAAATGGACTTGTAGAATATTTTTTTGCTAATTGAAAGTAAAAGGTTTCACAATTGCCATGGTGTTTTAAAACTTCTGTTACTGAAGTTTCAAATTTTAATTTCCAAGATGTTATGCTTCTGTTATATGTTCTTTTAATTATTATTTATTCTGTTACTTTAGTAATTCCACATGAGCAGAAATAGTTTTGGTTTTACTGCATGATTTAAATAAAATTTATTTTCTCTTTATCTACACAGCTGATCTGATGGAGCTCGACATGGCAATGGAGCCAGACCGCAAGGCTGCAGTCAGTAACTGGCAACAGCAGTCTTACCTGGATTCAGGTATTCATTCTGGGGCCACCACCACTGCACCCTCTCTCAGTGGCAAGGGAAATCCTGAGGATGAGGATGTGGACAACCAGGTGCTGTATGAGTGGGAGCAGGGATTCAACCAGAACTTTAGCCAGGACCAAGTGGCAGGTACGCACACTAAATGATTGTTGCTTATACTTTAATCGTCAGCCCTTTGAATGTATTGATCTTACTTAAGAACAGTGGTTTAAATGTATACAGTTTTGTTGAAGTGTTGACAGTAAGGTATGTCTCAATCTCTGGTCAATGGTTAGCCTGTGAGTTTTGAAATGCCTCCCAAAAGTAGTGATTGTGTGAACTGACTGGGATTTATTTTGTTTTCTTAGACATTGATGGTCAATATGCCATGACCAGAGCCCAGAGAGTGAGGGCAGCCATGTTTCCAGAAACACTGGATGAGGGCATGCAAATTCCATCCACACAGTTTGATGGCGCTCATCCTACCAATGTGCAGCGCTTAGCCGAACCCTCACAGATGCTCAAACATGCAGTGGTTAATCTCATCAACTATCAGGATGATGCAGAACTGGCCACGCGTGCTATTCCGGAGCTTACAAAGCTTCTCAACGATGAGGATCAGGTAGAGGTTTTTTTTTTAATTAAATAATATAAACATATATAGTGCATAACATATGGTGTCATCATTAGGCAGATATTTGTATTTGGTTTTTTTTGTTAGTTTTTTTTTAATAATTACAATCCTTTAGTAATGGTAATTCAAGTATTTGATGCCCTCTGTAAATAATACCTGTCGCATGTTACAGTCAGCATATGGAAATATCTGTAAGGACCAGTCTAACTTGATGTGCAAGCTCTGAATGTTATTTCTTTGTTTCGTTTAAGGTTGTGGTAAATAAGGCAGCAGTCATGGTGCATCAGCTCTCTAAGAAAGAGGCTTCACGCCATGCCATAATGCGCTCTCCTCAGATGGTATCAGCCATTGTGAGGACCATGCAGAACACCAATGATGTGGAGACAGCCAGATGCACAGCCGGCACCCTTCACAACCTGTCTCACCACAGAGAGGGACTACTTGCTATCTTCAAATCAGGAGGCATTCCTGCTCTTGTCAAAATGCTGGGGTTAGTCATGTACTATTTAGATCTCGCATGACAAATGATTACAGTGTATATTGACATTAGATGTACTTCATCTTAACTGTCCTACATTTTGAAACATTTTTATGACTGAGGAGTCAAATCTAATAAATCTTGATTGTTGTTGCATAGCTCCTGTACTTAATTTTTTTTTACTTGGTAAAAGTCTGTTTTATGCAAGTGAAACAAATGTACACGTTCGTACTGGCAATTATTCAAATCGCAAGGGTCGAATGAAGAGATATTGCTTTGAAAAAATAGTTTAAAAGCAGTTACTTGTCTTGTTGTCTCTTCATGGGGTTATTTGCTTATTTTTCTGGAAAGCTATATTTAGACATTTCTCAGTATGTAAATTACCTACACACAAGTGATGACACTGCTCCAGATGTTTACAGTCTTGCCCATTTTACCCCAGTACTGTGTTTTGTCTGATTATGGGTGCTGTTTTGCAGCTCTCCAGTGGACTCAGTACTGTTCTACGCCATCACAACTCTCCACAACCTGCTGTTGCATCAGGAAGGAGCCAAGATGGCTGTGCGTCTTGCTGGAGGCTTGCAGAAGATGGTGGCCTTGTTGAACAAAACAAATGTCAAATTCCTTGCCATCACAACAGACTGCCTTCAGATCCTGGCCTATGGCAATCAAGAAAGCAAAGTAAGATATGCAATATTCTATAAAGCATGTCATTTGAAAAGCTACGTCAAATAGCATTTAGGTTTGTCAACTGTTTTAGTCTAACTGTATTTGTCCCACCAGCTAATCATCCTTGCTAGTGGAGGACCCCAGGCTCTGGTCAACATTATGAGGACATACACATATGAGAAACTGCTGTGGACCACTAGTCGTGTGCTTAAAGTGCTGTCTGTATGTTCCAGTAACAAGCCTGCTATTGTTGAAGCTGGTGAGTCAAGCTTTCCGATATACGTTTCCTGGCTTTATACTCAAGTGCCTCTTCTGGAGGGCAGAGATTCTTCATTGATTTTTACTTCAGACTTATACATACTTGTGTGCGTCTTATCTCTGGTAAATGAGTAATTGCCCTGCTCAAGCTTGGGCTTCTTTTGAAATGAATAAAGTGCAAGTAACTGACCAGGTTTGCTTGTGTATAGGTGGTATGCAGGCACTTGGTCTCCACCTCACAGATCCCAGTCAGCGACTGGTTCAGAACTGCCTGTGGACTCTCAGGAATCTATCAGATGCTGCCACCAAACAGGTAAATACACACATTTCTTCCCCTTCTTCCTCCTCTTTTACACTTTACTCTGTTCTTCCTACATGAGCGCTCTCTTTCTGTCTCCCCACTTTTTCCATGGAGAAGACGTCCTTAGCTGAAGTAGATGTTCTGCAGGTAACAGTCATTCCTGCATTTATCTGTGAAGGGGGCAGGGGGCTGTCGCCAGCACCTGGCCAATTAACAGTTAGGACGTTTACTATTGAAGAGAAGCCATAAAATGAAGCATGAACAAAGCCTACATATGATTGTAATGCCACAGCGTATTACTCACCCATTGGCATGGTGGTAGAATGTTGTGGAGTATTTTGTCTTTATCTTGTGGTTGTTGTGGTAGGAATAAACCTCATGCAGCGTTTCTAAAACGTTACAAATAGCTTATTGGTATTTTGATTGTGGTTTGAACTGTCCATAACATTTTATAAGACTTGCTTGAATTATTTTTCAGGAAAACCTTTATTTTCTGTTCATTTTCCCCTGTAGGAGGGCATGGAGGGCTTACTTGGCACACTGGTTCAGCTCCTTGGCTCTGACGACATCAATGTAGTAACCTGTGCTGCTGGCATCCTGTCCAACCTCACCTGCAACAACTACAAGAACAAGATGATGGTATGCCAGGTGGGCGGCATTGAGGCACTGGTACGTACAGTCCTGCGTGCTGGAGACAGAGAGGATATTACTGAGCCAGCTATCTGTGCTCTTCGCCACCTCACCTCCAGGCATCAGGATGCAGAGATGGCCCAAAATGCAGTGCGACTTCACTATGGTCTACCAGTAGTGGTCAAACTACTCCATCCACCTTCACATTGGCCTCTTATAAAGGTATGCATAGATCCATGGCACCTTATATCTTTCTACAGTACATTTGCTGAGTCTTGAATAGTTTAAATGGATGTGCTGATTGGATCCATGTCACAAATAGCATTGTTCTTAGTCTCACTGAGTTTTTGGGGTTTTTTTGGTACATGCTTAGTATGGCTGTTAGAGTTTTGCTGTTAGGCCTTAAAACTAGCCTTGGTGTGTGCCTGGGTCTTTAGGTTTGAGGTTTTGTTTGTAGCTGCTCTTTGAATGTTGGAATTTCTATTAAAAGGGTTGTTTTGAAACCACTGTCTCTCTCAGGCTACCGTTGGATTGATTCGAAATCTGGCTCTGTGCCCTGCCAACCATGCACCTCTTAGGGAACAGGGTGCCATCCCTAGATTGGTCCAACTGCTTGTCAGAGCCCACCAAGACACCCAAAGACGCACCTCCATGGGAGGTACACAGCAACAGTTTGTGGTGAGTCTTGTTTATCTACTCAGTAGAAGAAATTTGACTTGAAGGCTGTTAAGTCCTGCTGGTGTAATGTAACATTTGCTAATTATTTGGTTTGTCTTGCAGGAGGGAGTTCGCATGGAGGAGATTGTGGAGGGCTGCACGGGAGCACTGCACATTCTTGCTAGAGATATTCACAACAGGATTGTCATTAGAGGACTTAACACCATTCCACTCTTTGTCCAGGTTAGTCAAGCCTTAAAGCCATAGTAGCAATTCTACTACAATGTTTGTTTAATCTGTTTAAACCAAGCAATGTGGTCTTATATTTGGCAAGCCTTTTTGCCTAGTGTACGTCTAGTGACTTGAGATTTTCTAATACTGAAACAAAGCCTAATCCTAAATCCATACTGCATTTCAGGTTTTGCTTAGCTTATCAATTGCAGGCTTGCATCTTCAGCAGTGATCTTGACCTTTCCTGTTATCTACTCTTCTCTCAATAGCTGCTATACTCTCCAATTGAGAACATTCAACGTGTAGCTGCAGGTGTCCTTTGTGAGTTAGCCCAAGATAAGGAGGCAGCTGAGGCCATTGAGGCAGAGGGAGCCACTGCTCCCCTCACAGAACTGCTTCACTCCAGAAATGAGGGTGTTGGTAAGTTGCTAATGCTTAAAGTTGTTTAAATATGGGGAATTCCAATGCTTCTGTCAAGCATGTATTTTAAGTTTTAAGTTGCTGTTAACTATCTATTACGTCACTATTAAATGGCTGTTAACTATCTGGGACTAGTTACCAAATGACAGTTGTTAGATTTCAGTTGTTGGGTTAAACATAAGCTCATATGTCAGATGTACATCAGCATGGTTTTGTAATATTCAGTTCACATTGGGCTTTTTTCAGCTGTTGGCTTCAATAAAGTGTGTTAAAGCTGGGGCATTATTATGACCTTTAAGTACTCTACTTTGTCTTTTTTGTTTTAAAGTAAGGCTGGAACTGCTGCTTGAAATATACATATAAAATGTTCATTATAGCAGCAAATGACACTGTCGCTGTTTGTTTAAGGCGCAAAACTTGGTGTCCAGTAATACAGTAATTCCGAAACTGGTCCTTAGAGACTCTCACAGATTTGCTGTGTCCCAGTGTGTTATAAATTGCGATCGACCAAAATGGGAATTGTTTAGGGTGAGGACTGGTTTGTAGAGGACACATGATGTAATTAGTGAGTTCATTTTTTCCTGTATGTCTTGCTAGGTCCTCAGAGCAGATATTAACATAGGTTGGGCTGAGCTGTGTTTTTGTCTGGCAGTACTGACTGTGCTATCTTTCCTCCACAGCCACATATGCTGCAGCAGTGCTATTCCGCATGTCAGAGGATAAACCCCAGGACTACAAGAAGAGACTGTCTGTGGAGCTTACCAGCTCTCTGTTCAGAACTGAGCCCATGACCTGGAACGAGGTAGATCGGCTCATCCCAGCTAAACCCTGCCCAAATCCCCATGCAAGATTATTACCATAAAATGAATCCTGGGTCAAAGCCCAACACTAGATTGCCATAGGCTCTGAATGGGACATTGAACCTGGTGTAGTAGAATTGTGGTAACTTTTTAGAAATTCCAAAATGCTCAGAAAAATTCAAGCAATTTAGTCCCTTTAATGAAAAACTGAATTGTAATCTGTATATGGGTGTGTTTTGGCACATAATTGAAGATTGAATTTTGTATCCTCTCTTCTAGACTGGAGATTTGGGTCTGGATATTGGTGCTCAGGGAGAACCTCTTGGCTATAGGCAGGATGGTGAGTTTATAGCCATTTTCTTAAAGATAACAAGTGTTCAGCACATTCTAACTTACTGCCTTGAGTGTGGCAGCTTGCATCTTTTTGACCATGGCCTTGTGTTGGATTAGTACGGAAAAGCATCCCTTCACAAGCTGTGTGTGGCAAAAATGTTTAATATGCTTTTTCTAACATTCGTGTGCGCTCCCCCTCCTTCCTCCACTCCTTTTCCACAACCCTCCTTGTCCACAGACCCCAGCTACCGCTCCTATCACTCTGGAGGGTATGGGCAAGATGCCATGGGCATGGACCCCATGATGGAGCATGATATGGGTGGACACCACCCTGGACCGGAGTACCCTGTGGATGGCCTGCCTGACCTTGGTCACACCCAAGACCTGATTGATGGGCTCCCCCCAGGCGACAGTAATCAGCTGGCTTGGTTTGATACTGATCTGTAAATAAACTACTTTTTAGGTGAGGCACTAAGGTGTTTAGACCTGCTCTCAAAATGAATGGCAGACTTTGGGTTTTAATCAGTGCTTAAGAACTGTGTGTAGTTATTGAGCTGAAAGGCTGGTGTGATGCATGCTGGTAGAATAACTAACCTGTTCATTTTCACTGTGGTTATGATGGTCATGTATGTGTGGTTACGGACTAACGCTTTCTTTTGTCCCTCCACAGCTGTATCGTCTGATCTGAATGAACCCGCATTGTGATTTGGCCTGTAGAGTTGCTGAGCGGTCTCAAGAGAGTGGGCTAGTTTCTCTGGAAGTGCCTGACACACTAATACAAGCTGAGTTTCCTATGGGAACACGAGCAAGTAAAACTTTTTGTTCTGGTCCTCACTGGTCAGAGTTTTAACCGCAAAAGAGATTTCGGTTGGGTGGGTGACTCAAAGAAAGCTCAAGAAGTGGATCATAAGATGGAATTTTCAACCTTAGCCTTGCCTGTAATTTTTCTTTTTACATTTTTTTATTTACTTTTTTTTTTTTTTTAAAAAGGATTCTACAGTCTAATGGTACTTATCTAGCTTGCTTTGATACTTGTCTTTTATTTTGCAGTAATTTGTATTCTTTTCAGATCTGTGTTAAATTATAGTGGTAATGCTCCATCAATTAAAATTTTATCAACTTTATGGTGTAGAACACTAATTAATCAGTTGAATTGTATTCTGATCAAGTGTAACATTGTGTAGCTTTTGTATAAAATGAAGAATGGGAGAAATGGTCCAAATATGGCTTTCTTGCTTTAATAAGATCACTGTTTCCAGTGTCCCAAATGTTCCAAAGGGTCTGCAATCAGAGGGGGTCAGTTCTTTTTTTTCCCCTCCTTTTTTTGATGGTAGCTATAGAAGGTTTTGAAAAGAACCCCTAATTATTGTAGCCTGCTGTGTTTATTGGAGACATGGTTATGACATGGCTAAACAATAAAATAATGGACAAAATTCACTCTCTGTTTCAGGGAATCTGTGCAGTCTCATTACTTAGGGCAGGGTTTTAATTTGGTTCATTCAGAATGTCACCCTTATCACATGGGTTAGTAACGGGGCTAATAGGAGTAGCAAGGGTTTAGGTTTATAGCTTGGTGCAGTCATCATTTCACTTGAAAGACCGACATTACGTTCGTAAACTTATTCTTCTATGAATGGAAATAATTGTATTCCCTTAACATAAATCAGTATCAGATAAACGGTAAGCTTATGCATATGTGCACTGAAGGTTTATAAGGTAATTATTGGGTGTTGTGTGTTGATACTGTAAATGAAAGTACAGTTTACTACCAAGACTGATCAATAAGTAGTCCATAGTATACTGACACACTCAGTGAAACAGAAATATAGAAAATTACAATTTACTTGTAATGCAGTTTTAACAAGTTTTATTGTAGTTTTATTAACAGTTCCATGTAGCACTTTTTAGCCATATGGTTTAATCGTTTTGAAAAATGTCATCCAATTTTGCTCAGATGAGCTTACATATGGACTAAAGGATGTTATTGGACTTTGATGGCTTAAGTGCACTGTATTGCTTAAACACTCGAGTCAGAGGGGGGGGCCAAAGTGGGTCCTTCATATTTTTTCTATGTAAGCAGAACAGTATTTGATTATTGCAAGTATGTAATTTATGTATTAAACAGTAGAAATGCAACTTGGTGCCTAATGACTTGTAAAAGAAAAAAGACAATTGATGTACAGAACATGGAGAGTGGAGGGCCACGACTATGGCTTTCACTTCCTAGAATCCAACCCCCTTCAGAATCTCGGCAGCTAGTGCCCCTGCTGCAGTGCCTGGATGAGACCTGGGAAAACAAGACATTTGTAAAGCTAATCCACCAAACAGGCATTAAAAGGCATTTAAAAAAATAATAAAAAACTAATTATGCATCTTAGTTAAAGGAGGGCAATCTACAAATGCAGATTTGTTTTTTATATTTCATTTAAAATATCTTCTGACTCGCAGTAAAGAATTTACTGATAAAAATTGAATGTTGAAATTTACTATTTTACTCATGAATATGCTAATTAGAAATCCATGCCAAGTACAGACCTGCTTGAAAAAGATAACAGCTTTGTCCATATGTATTACTGACAGTCTCTGCAGTGTGTGCACTTTACTAATTAAAATGTTTTTTGAAAGTTCTGGAAAATACAAATTTAGCTAATTTAATTTCAGGACTGCATTCACTACAGTGGGACATATTTTCTTAACATCGCAACAAAGATGATCATATGGGCAAGATTAATCCAAATTGGTACCAATGTGCATGTTGACATTTTCTTCAATACAACTTGCAACACTGCATGGTTAATTTAACACTTAAGAAACCACAGATTGATTTGTTCCCTGGAGTGCAAAAGCTGCATTACGGGAACGATGACTTGTGGTGACAAAGCTGATCAACAATGCATTGGTTGCAGCACAGGTTACTATGATTTTGCCAAAAAATGCATTGTTGAAGCTCTTCTTCCAAAGCATGATTGGGCAACTTCAAAGGCATGTCTTCTCATTTTAGTAGAGGAAAGGGAGGGGCCTGAAAGGGCCATGAGCGGCTCAACAATAGGACTGCATCAATCTCTAGGAAAGGCAACAACTCAAGCAAGATATCATATGACCGTCCCTTGGCCTCTGACAAAATGGATCAAAGCACAGGGTGGCAGTGGAAAAACTAAAGCTGGGGCCTTAGAGGGGGCTGAGGGCTGCACTGGAGATGGAAAAAAGCTCCTCTTTCTGGTATTACTCGCCTTGTGTCTTGAGCCAGTTTCTGGAGCACATGCACTAAGTTCTGACCACCTGCTGAACTCCAGCAAGATATGTCCACTGCACCAATCTATGTGGGATGAAACGAGAATGTTAATTTCAACCAATATGTTTAAAAATGTTTTAAAAATTCACATGAATAAATGTACGAATCCCAGTCTTACCCCTTTTATAGGATGCTGATTTACACGTCTTGCAAATCTGCTATACCAGAAACTCCATTGGACACAACAGGTTTAGGTTTTTATAATAGTTACTAACTTGCAGCAGTATGAACGTGATGGTAGAACTGCACTGGTAGAATATGATGTTGACTAAGTATTTTAGTCTGTGTAAATAGGTACTTTTGTGTATTCCATGTAGCTTTGAAACCAATTCAAAATTCTACCAAGATAATCACAGTGAAGATTGTGATATACTTAATGTGGAGGCAAAAATGTACACCTCAGTTAGAACCTAATGTCAACGTGAACTTTGTTCCCTCTGTCAACAGCTTTGAATTCTGAATTCTAAAGACACTATGAGGTGTCCTACTGAGTAGAGAAAAGAAAATTATTCTTGACTTATCATGAAAGAATTAGTCAAGTGAACAAAAACTGCGCAATAAAAATTGGTCAGATACCTAGTTAAAAATAATCTAAAGTGCTTAAGACTTTTCTCAATAAAATTGTGTACTGTGCAACAGATAAATGGGAATGATAGCTTTAGTAGTAATCGGAGGCGCATGAGAGTGCAGAGGCACTTTATGGAAATCTCTGATGTCATCCTCCAGCCTGCCACTCCATCGTGTGCCCGTCTGCCTCACGAAGTGCCTGTTACTAGGCAACAGTGTTATGTACCTGGGGAGAAACTGAGCTTCGACTTCTTCCTGTCCTCAGTACCACTCCTGAAATCCCTTACTTTCTAAATCTTTATTTATTTTTTTATATAAAGAATTAGAAAGGAACAGATTTCAGGAGTGGTACTGAGGACAGGAAGAAGTCGAAGCTCGGTTTCTCCCCGGGTTGGAGGGTGTGTGTGTGAATGTATACATATATACACACAGTGGGTGTATAAAAGAATCACGCTCTTTAAAAGATTCACATTTTGTTGTATTGCAGGCTGAAGTTATTTGTCCAGTTGTATTTTCTCACTGCAACTTCTAACAAAGATATGATAGGAAACTAGAGGATGTCTGTTGGTGGACTGCAAGTCATTGCACAGACTGTCAATAAGGTTTAAGTCTGGGCTCTGACTAGGCCACACATTCATTTTTTTTTTTCCTTCGAAGTGTTGATTTTTACTATGTGCTTTGGGTCATTGTTCTGCAGTAAGGTGAATCTTCTCATTGACAAACTACCATCGAATTATTGAGGAGAAGCTTCTGCCCTCTGCCAGAAAGTTGTCCCTTACATTTTCCTTCTATCCTGACAAGTGCCCTAGTCCCTGCTGCATAGAAACACCCTTACAACAAGATGATACTAACAAGATAGCGAGCTAGATTATACGTTCTGCCAAATGTTATTTGGTGTTGAGGTCAAATAGTCTGAGTTTGGTCTCATCTGAATATTGCAGCTTTTATTCACTTGGCCTCAGAATCTTCAAGATGCATTTGGGAAAAGCTCAACTGAGACTTATCACACACATACAGTTATGTGCAAAATAATAGCAGTCAGACATCACTAACCTGATCAAACACTGTTTTTGGTAGAAATTATATTTCTACATGCAAATGATTTACTAGTAGGTGGAGTAGTAGAAAACCAACAGATCCAACAGTCATGAAATGCACGCTGCTGATTCTTTGTAACTGCATCATTAATTGAAGGGTGCTTGTTCAAAATAATAGCAGTGTGGAGTTCAATTAGTGAAGTCATTCGTTCTTTGAAAATACTGGGGCCAATTATTTCCCTTACTTAAGGAAGGAAGTCTGCAAATATTGTACAAGGTGGTAATAGTGCATTTCCTCTCTGAAATTCTGAGGAAAATGGGTAGTTCCAGATATTGTTCAGAAAAACAGCGTCCCTTGACTAAAAAGTTGATTGGAGAATAAAAACGTGCAGAAAATGATAGGCTGCTCAGTTAAAATGATCGGAAATGCTTTAAAATGGCAAACAAAACCTGAAAGGCCTGGGAGAAACCGAAAAACTACCATTTGAATGGATTGGAGAATAGCCTAAATGGCAAAGACTCCGCCAATGATCAGTTCCAGGAACATCAAAGAAAGTCTAAAGTTACCTGTGAGTACTTTTACGATCAGAAGACACCTATTTGAAGCCAAGCTATTGGCATGGAGCCCCCACAAAGTCCCACTGCTGAAAAAAAGACATGTGCTGAAGAGGTTACATTTTGCCAAAGAACACACTGACTGGCCTACAGAGAAAAAGTGCAACTTTTTGTGGACTGATAAAAACTTCTTTTTGGGTCTAGAGGCCACAGACAGTTTGTCAGATGACCCCCCAAACACTGAATTCAAGCCACAGTACACTGTAAAGAATAGTGGCACAAGTGTCTTGATATGGGCATGTTTCTCATACTACGGTGTCGAGCCTATTTATTGCATACCAGGGATCATGGATCAGTTTGCATACCTCAAAATTCTTGTAGAGGTCATGTTGCCTCATGACAAAAAGGAAAATCCCTTGACACGGGTAATCCAACAAGACAACAGCCCCAAAAACACCCGTAAACCTGCAACATCTTGGTTCTAGACTAAGAAGATTTACGTTATGGAGAAATGCAGAAGAACTGTGGAGTGTAGTCATCCTGGGCTGGAATACCCGTTCATAGGGGACTGAAATTGATCGACTCCACAAAATACAGATATACAGCAGAAACAGTGGTTATACAACTAAATATTAGTTCAGTGAAAGCAAAATCTTAAAACATTTTTCAGTTTGTACGGGGAATGTTTGAGTTTGTAAAGAAGAATGCGAACGCTGCTATTTTTTTCCCCACATAACTGTGTGTGTGTGTGTGTGTGTGTGTGTGTGT
>JBBJLR010000007.1:10462475-10472742 GCA_037577145.1 Brachypetersius gabonensis
ACACACACACACACACACACACACACACACACACACACACACACACACACACACACACACACACACACACAGTCATTAGAGGCATGCACAAGGAAGAGATGGCAAGAGAAGACCTCAGATCAGTCTTCTCAGGAAGAGCATTGGGAGACGCTGGCCTTTAAATTGTTAACATCATTTGATTGAACATGAGGAGAACACAGGAGGAAAGACCCAGTATAATGAGATATTAGCCCAGGGCTCCTGCTCAAATATTAAAGTCAGTGCCATGCTACAAGGTCTGCAACGGCATATACGCTCAGAGAGGAAGTGTGAACTGTAATATTTGGAAACAATGGCCATGCCTTGCGTCTCAAATTTAGAACAGGTTGCTAAATTTGACAGTAGGCTGGTTAGAGGCATGGACTCAACGTATAGAGGCAAGAAAATTTAAATCCAGTGAAAATGTACCATACATATTTGGTCAAATGAATAAACCACCTGAGATTCTAAGGCCTTATACTACATGATTTTTGCTGTGATTCTTTCTCACATAACGGTTCAATTAAATTTTTTCCTCATATCTTTAGTTTGACTGGAGTACTCGGCAACCAATAACACTATATTGCTTAATGATGCAATGCATTTTAGGTAGTTGTAATGCATGTTTGTGTAGCATCGTATTTAGTGAGGTGGTCTGTTAGATTTTATGTTAGATGTAATGATAGAAAAAAACAGAAAAAAAAATACAAATGAGGGCTCGTTGGAAAGGTCTCCTGGAGATCAATCTAACTGTGAAGTTTGAAGTGTCTGAGTGCTTGCACCATGGAGAAATCGCGCTTGGAGCGCAGGGGCTCAACTCAACTGATGCTTCCAGGTCGGATACAGCATGCCCTGAGTCCCCTTGTGTGAAAACACGCAGGAAAAACATTAATTGCCACAAAACGGCCAGAGGATATTTGCAGTTTCTGTGTTATTTGCAGTTTCTGTAAAACTGTGAGTTGAGTTCGGTTCTCAAAAAAATGTGTTTGTGACTGAATCCGCGACTCCTGATCTGCGTAAACTGTAGACTGTTTTCTGCGTGTGCAGGAGCCATTCAATTATAAGCATCCTGGTCTTCAAAGAATATACAGTGGTCTCCCAGTTTTGCGCGGATCAGGAGTCAGGAGTCACATGGGGCTTTTTTTTTTTTTAGAACCGAACTCCTAGTTTTACGTGGAAATCCCCACAATAAGGCGGAAACTGCAAATATCCTCAGGTTTTTTTGCTTTTCTGTGGCTATAAATATATTTTTTCTGGATGTTTCCACAAAAGGGCACCCGTTCACCGCGACGCGGTCTCCCAATACTTCTGTCCGAGTTCCAGATCTCGGCGGGGAAAGCACTCAGACACTTCAAATTCAACAGCCCTCATTTGTATCTTTAGCCCAAGTAGATCATGGTTTATTCGCCGAAAACCACTCACCAATACTTTTGTCCCACAAACTTCCAAATTGCCATTTAAATTAAAGGGCGATTACGGGTTTCATTTACATTTTCTTGAAGGGTACTGCATTAAACTGAGTTTATAATGACAAAGTGTTCTGGGAGCATATTTGGGGGCATATTTATGTTTTACATTATAAAAATAGGCATTTTTGGCATACACGGGTGCTGTTGGAATGTAACCCCCGCGAAAAGTGGGGGATTACTGTAATGTGAAAAACTGTGGATTTCAGTGAAGAAAAGATCTGCTGTGTACTGAAATAATTAATTATTTCACAGGTAGATGCTGAAAACTCAAGACTTGAAAGAACACTTTATAAACAGCCCTATCCTTACTGATGCTGTCCTTAACTCAAACTAAATGTCTTGCCAGCAATACATTGAGAAACTTTGGCAATGTCCTCTTTAACTTGTTTAAAGCTGCCACTAGAGAAATTATTGTGTACATGCCCACTCTATAACATGGATCAGAGTATAAAAACTGGAGCATTCTGTTCTTGCTGTTCTCGCGGTCACTATTAATATATAGGATGTACAAGGCTTACTTGTGAATTATTTCTAAGCAAAAATGCAAGCACTTTTGAGTGCAGTTTGGATTGGTAAGCACTTATGTTTAATTTAATCAGAAATATGACAAAACATGACTGATGTGACATTTCTCTTCCAAGTATTTTCTTGTTCAAGAATGTAGTTTGAGAAGCAAACCAAATAAAAGCCTATTAATGTGTATTTTCAGATACCATAGTGATAAAACTGACTGAAATGAAAATTTACAGAATGTAATGTGAGAAAATATAAAAAAACCCAAAAATAATAAGGTCTAAAGCAAGCAGCTTATGAATACCATATTTGAGGCTCCATTACTTGTTAATATACTTGTTAATAATTTTAGGTATTTTGACCAATTTTACACAATTCCTTACAAGCAGAATACTTTAAAACTCTTCAGTAAAAACTGAATTATTCTGAAACTCTTCATGACTTTATTGATTTACGTATCCTCTGTTGTCTAGGTCTCAGTGCATCCATAGTGGTCAGGGCAGAATGTGTGAGTTATGTGTCAGCCTGAGGAGAGTCTGGTCTCCCTGTACTCTATAAGAGTCAACAGCTCATCTCCAAATACCTGCGGTGCCTAAGTAAAGATGAAGTCATCAAAACCATGACTCAGTCCTCTCCCTTGGCAAAGAGGGCAGCCACAGTTTCACCTTTCACATGCATGCACACTCACAAACACACCCACACACCATATTTTGGCACACAGGTAAACTCTTTGGTATTGTGAGTTTCCTCACAGAATTCTTAATCCAGGCATTCCTCTTCAGGGCACACATTCACACACAAACTAAATTAAAGAGAACATGCTGTTGGGTTTACCCTTGGGGCTTCAGAATACACTCACATTATCTGTTACTAAGATAAAATGTTTCATTTGCAGTGCCATGTTACACAGTCACAATAATATTTTATTCCTGTTCCAACAGATAGCCTTACATGCAAACACACAATACAAATTAAAGCTTACTATGAAGTGCTGCATAGATGTGTAAAAGAAAGCAGAACGCATGCAATTTTGAGTTTTGGATAATTTCGTCCTGGAGGGCAGAGCCCAATGTATCTCTTCCAAACCAGGACTCAAACAGCTCATTTCATTCATGGCTACTTATCCCATACTGAAAAGCTTTTATTTGTAATCCACAGGACCAACACTTCTGATATAAGAGGGATTTTGAAGAGTCAATAGTTGCTCTAGAGGCAGGCTGGAAATTCTTTCCACAACACGGGTAATTCTTTTTTGCCCATATTTTGAATGACAATGCTGTACCTAGAAACAGAGTGTACCCTGTAAGTAAAGAACAGGAATGTACTGATATGGGAACTGTGAATCGATGCCAATAGCTGATAGTTTACATGCATGCATAGTTGGTGCAAAAGATCAGTAGTGAAAATTATTACTTTTTTTTTTTCCTAATATCCTACATTTATTTATATTATCAACAGAATTTATGTGAAAAGCAGAATCGTAGACATATTTACACAAACTGTCTCATATTTACACGAGTATCTGGCATCTTCATTCAGCTTTAGTGACAGCATTCACTCAAGCAGGCATGGGCCACAAAAGTTTGTGCAAAAGCCCCTGATGAGTATGTCAAATGTTCCAATGAGTCACCTAAACATGTGCTTCAATAAAAAGAATAAGATTTTAAAAATCTGACCTTTATGAATCAAGGACTCAACATGCTCAAAGTCATAAAATGTTTTTAAGTTTGGATAGTGACCTAGAAATAGTCTTAATATAATGATTAAAAGGTCAGTTGTTTACATACAAGTTGAAGTAAAAGACTTCTTGGCCAAACTATATCTGTCGATGCTGATGCATTTATGAATTGTATAAACATTAATCAAGCTGAATAAACAGACATACATACACCTTATTTCTATACCAACCTGAATGCAATATTATTGTGCATTCCTAATGACAATGGGGTTGAAAGGCAAGATTTCACCTTTAACTTTGATGTGCATACAATTTAGACTATCCCCCTGGTTGATATTTTATTTATATGTCTTAGTTCTTACCAGTCGTTTGAGTACGCGGAGTAGTAATCTCTGCTGTCTTGGCTCGGGGTGTATCTGCAGTGTGTGTGCAAGGCTGAGCAGATCCTCGGGGTGCAGATGGTCAGCTCCATCCCCTCCATATAGCTGAGCCAGCAGTGACAAACACTGACTGGCCTCCTCATATACCTCTCCATCACCACGGGGCAGCTATGGAAATGGAGATAAAATGATAGAAATGCTCAGAAATCTCATCTAATCAGCTATCTAAATAGTTCTTAATGTTTGATATAAACACGTAATTGTGTATCTAAAACTAAATAAAATTAAATAAATTAAAATCTAAAATTGTGTTCTTTCACTACATCACCTCTGAATACCAGAGGAAAAACATAATGATAACAATGAATCTTGAGACAGACTTCATTAAAATAATGGAAAAGAAAGTGGGGCAGGTAGTGCTTTACTGATACAGACGTTAGTCTTAAAGCAGCCATAATTGGAAAACTGCGACGCTGATCCTCAGAGACAGACACATTCATGGTTATGAGGCAAATATGTCCATCAGGGGAGCGGTTTAGGGGCAGGGAGTGAGCCCTCCGAGAGCAGCATTCGTCAGTGCCCCCGCACACAGGCAGGGAGAGACGGTGTCGTGGGGCCATGGGGATTTTCTCTCCCACTCTGCCTTTCCCCTCAAAGCCTGTGGAGCGAGCTCTGGGATTCCAGCCTCTTTTTCAGTGCTGATCCGTTGCTGCCCCCTTCCATAGAAGCCTAATCCCATGAGGCCTTGGGGCAAGGGCCAGCCGCGCCTAATCCCGCCCCTCTTTGTGATGCTGCCGGCCACTCCAGAATGGGAGGAATGCTTAAGGCCTAAACAATGGCCCCCAAAGAGCACCGCCTCTCTCTGGCCTGGCGGCATGACGAGGGGTGGAGAGGAGGGAGAGCTGCGAGCTGAAAGGCCTTTGGTGTCTGCGCACGGGCTCGCTGGCCCAGTATTGTTCACATGCCAACACAGAGTCAGAGCAGAACAAGAGTTAACACCTGCTTAGCCAGGCTCATAAAACCACCTTGTTTACTTAGCACGGCTAGTGGATGCACCAGGGAAATAGGGCAGAGGAGCCTAATGGGAGTGGGTGGCTGAAAAGCAGGCAGGAATCAAAGAGATTAGGGTGTGCTAATGCCACTGTGTGTGCTGAAAAGGCTGATTGCAGGAGAAAAAGAGAAAGCGGAGAGCCGAGGCCTGCGGGGACATGTAGCACTGCTGCCCTCTTATGACCTCTACATGTGCTCCATGACAGACAACCAATACTCCTTTCACTACCCATCTCTCTCTCTCACACACATACAAACATACATTCTGTTCATGTAAGAAAACAGTGAATGGTATGTTAGATTCTGGATTGACTTCTTTTTTAAAAACCATTTAATAGTTACTTCTTCATTTTTGTGCTTGAGAAGATTTCTGCAGTGTCACAGCAGTGCCATTACACTTTAATCTCTTAAAATTCCAGGCATATTACATTTTAAGGCTTAGAATGTAGTAATTGCCAAATGTATTGCTAACCGATTGAGTTATTCTTTAGTTGCCAGAATGAGGAATGGAAGCCCAGACATGTGGTGAGTAGAGGGCTACAGCTTCTTATATTTCACAGCTGATGAGTGAGACGATAAACAGTTATGTGTTTGTGTACTGTTTCGATTCCCCAAACAAAGCCAATATAATTTCACTAGCGCTCCAATTTCTGTAGAAGCTATTCAGTTTCAGTGAGAGCGGCACTCTTAAACTGTAGAAGCATCATTGTATGTGTGCTTGAACTCAAGTAGGAACTCACAATTTTGGTACTTTTTTCATTAGTAAAAACTTTGAACCCAGTCACCAAAGACCAGAGCTGAAATAAGAGTTCTGAGAACTGGGAAGTTCAAATAAGAAACTGAAACAAATCATCAACAAACCCCCTCGCTGCTTTCCATGACGTCCAGTCTGGTACATAGTTAACACTTTATGCTTTGTTATCATTCTTTGTCGGAATTTTGTAATGGCAAATTCACAGCCTGAAATGACTCATATGTAACTTCTGCAATTAAATATAGATGTATTACAACTTTATAATTATTAGCTTATACTACACATGAGAGACAATGCTAAAATTTCACCGTGGCTTGTTTCAGATACTATTTAATTTGAAAATGGCTAGTATTTTAAACATATATCCCTCCTTAAATTTGCTACTTTGTACCAGCCAGTTTGTTTGTGTGTGGCTTTTAAGTGTGACACAGTACAGTTAAAAATTTACATCTACACTGGGTGTATAAAAACTTTTTATTTATAGACATTTCCAGGGACCATAAGTAAACAGACAAATCAATTTAAGCTTAAAAAGGTCATTCTCAACACTGGGCAGTCTGCTCCAAAAGGCAATTTATTATGTAGTACTTGTTAGGTACTACATGTATGTTATGTATTTAAATAGTGATTTGAATGACTGTTGAATTTATTTTAATCACTTTTTGACAGGGGGTATTTTCCTATTTCAAACTGAAAACTTACTCTTCATCTATTTCATGGAAAGTTCCTGCACATTGTAGAATGGCCAATAACATTCCTGTTTCTTCTATAGGCATCTTAGAGTAGACAAAAAAGGTAACGACTAGGCATGCAACGGTACAGGTATCCCACGGTACGGTATGTACCTCGGTATTTGGGCCACGGTTTCGGTTCGGTTTCGGAACGTGTTCTGTGCATAAAGAGAACAATATTTTTTCTTCCAAAATTATATCTTTATTTTGAACAAATTCCAGCAACACTGTGCTCAATGATACAACACTACAAATAACACCACAACAAAACAAATAATGAACTGCCTCTTAATCACGATTAAAATATGCATGCATAGTGGTAGGATACTTGCCTCTGGCGCATGAGGTCATGGGTTCGAACTCTACTTTCAGCACCACCACTGGGTCCCTGAGCAAGATCCTTAACCCCAAGTTGCTCCAGGGAGACTGTCCCTTGTAGTTAAGGAATGGAAGTTGCTTTGGATAAAAGCGTCTGATAAATGCTGTAAATGTTCCGCTAGTGCTGGCCATGCTTGTTTGTTTTTCTTTTTTTCCATGTCTGTGTGCCGAGCTGCGAGCTCAGATCCAGTTACGTCAGTGGGTGGAGCCACAACAGTGATTGGACATTAACTCTCGCTGGAGGGCTTTCGCTCATTGGCGCTTGCTGCTTAACATTATGGTAAGCATTAAGCGCCATTTTCAAAAGGAAGTGCTAAACTGAACTACCGCGGTACACAAGGGCGTACCGAACCGTGCAGCGTGTACCGAACGGACCAGTATTTTATCGTGTACCGTTGCATGCCTAATATCAACAACAAACACTACTGCAAGTGAAGGTAAGAGGTTTGTAACAATTATTTACTACAGACTACAAACTTTGCGGCGGCACTAAAGAAGCACAGTAGTAAATTGAGCTTTATATTTTCTGTTAGTTATTCTTTACTGGATAATCAAAGAGGTTTTACAAATTCACTGAATACACAGTTTCCTTCATATTTGTATGTGAATGTCAGTGGTTGATGTTCAGTAGTAAAGTGGGAAGTTGAAAAGCAATGGGAAGTGTTTTTCAGAAGAGACAGAAACAAGAGCCACTCTGGTGTATGCATAGCAATGCTATTCGTTGTATAAACCTCACAGATGGCATGGAGGAACAGGCCCAGAGGGCAGCTGCTCTAAAGCTCTATGTGGGGGATGGCACTGCCACCCGCCCAGGGCCATGGATCATGGGCCCTCTGTTTACCCTCACTGTGGGCACCCACATGCACCATTTTTCTACTCACTCCTACTGTGAAAGAGCTCTGCAGGCAGAGGCCTTAGAATCAAACAAACAAACAAGCAAGCAAAAAAAACACAAAACAAACCAAAAAAAGAGCTTTCATAGATACACACTTGATACCTCACTCAACACTGCAGGATGACAGACCAGTAGACTTCTCTTACAAAACAAGTGCAACAACTGCTCTGCCCATCAGTGTCCTGGAGTCTCAGCACTACAGGTTTGTTGAGAAAATGAAGCAGCACAAGACTGTTTGTGACTTTAGCAGAGTCTGGTCCTTTGTGTCACATCATAGTATAATGCAGGACACCAGTGTGTCTGTGTGTGGGTGTGAATGTTCAAGGGTGGATGGTGCCCTAGGAGCAGATGAACAGCATGTCTCTCCAGGGTCCTCTAACAGAGATACATTTGTTTTTTGTTTAGGGGTTTGCAGGGGGTGCTAACAGATTGCAATTTAGACCCCATGCGAAAACAGAATAAAAACCTTAAGGTCTCATCTCTGGGAAAACGCCATTAAAATATATTTCCATATATTATACTAAGATTTTTACTTAGCCTGCTAGTTTTAAAAGGAAGAGGTCTAATACCATGATTCAGGGTCGCAGGACATAATTAACTGTGGGTCCACATCTAGAGGGTCTGTTCATGCAAAATACGAAGCATGTCATTTAATTTTCCTAGAGGCTTACCAACCTGTCTGTTTGCAAAAATATTGGCTGTATCAAACTGGGCTCTAGTGTGTGATTAAAGGGGAGCTGGGACATGTCTGCAAAGATGAAACTGTTCATTCTGTCACTGGTAGTTCCCAGTGACAGAAAAGTCATTATATTGTGCTGCCCCTGTGAAGTATAGCATTCAGTCAGACACCTGCATGATTGTACGGTACAGTCAAGCACTTTACATTTAGGAAGCAACCTCTAGCTTTTTAAAAAATGTAGCATTAGGCTGTTTGGAGAAAAAAAAACATCAGAAGAGAAGCCCCTCTTGAGAAACTGTTAGGGGACATATAGCAATAGCAACAGCCAGAAACGAGCAGTAACTAAAAATGGCTTCATTACAAGTCTGACAGACCATCATTACGGAGGATACCCACAACCAATTTTAATAGGTTGCAGACACGAGGTAGTCATCGACTGCAGTGATTTGCAACCACAGACAGAGAAGGTGCAGTACAGACGCCATAAACTCAGATTTCAATAAACTATATGTAATCTTAACTCCTGACTCCTTTTTCCCCAGGTGATATCTGTATCCTTTAAACCAGTGAGGGCAGTACTCTGCACATAAGCACCAGCAAAGATCCACTCACAGTGTGCAGTGGAAGACATAATTATGGCCCATTGACTCATCCATCTCTTTTTTTTACTTTCGAGAAGTTCAAAGACAAGCACAAACTGCCTTCCTACAACATTTAAAAACACACACTCTGTCTTACAGGTATACATACAGACACATTCATCCACAGACTGACCATTTGAATGAGGAGGCTGATGAGGTTCGTGAGCGGCTTATTGACAAGCAGGAGCTCTTCTGCTGCTTCTGTTTCTCCATCATGGTCAGACTGTAAGGAAACAAAAAATCATTTTAATGTAAAATGTAATTTTTCCATGTCATTTTTGTGAGTATAATTCAACATATTTAAATTAGACCATGTTTACGACCGACCTTGGAGCAACTGATAAAACCAACATGACCATTGGTTTCATCAGTACTTGGTATGTGTGCGATTCTACCCAGCAAGTTAAACGCAAACTATGCTTATATTGTAAACAGTTTGTCCAGAAAACTTAATCGAAAACCCTGTTATAAATAATACACTTAGCTTTATTATATTATAAAATTAGCTTTAAAACACTAACTTAATTCTTATTTATTTAATATTTGATCAGCCAGAAAAGAAAAAAAAACGAACACATGGCAAAGACCAGAGATCCAGTCCAGTTGTTCACTGGTGTAAAGGTTAGCAAATTCAGTGAGAATTGTTACATGGTGATGGTGTCTGAAAGAAAGCAATTCATGTAGTCTGAGAAAGCTGAGCGGCTTCTGTTGATGCGATTTTTAAACGAAATGCTTCGTGAAGTCTCTGCACTCCACAGCAGTGCCACTGTTATGCCAAAATGCATCCAGCACACAGTCTACAACCACCTCAATGATAATAACAACCTCCTACTATATTAGCAAAGCTGTCAGCAAGAGATACTTAGTTTCATGCACGGGAAGAGGGAAAAGTAAGAGAGCAAGCAAGCGGGTGATTGAGCAAATGCGCAAGAGAGAGAGAAAGAGAGAGAGAGAGAGAGAGAGAGAGAGAGAGAGAGAGAGAGAGAGAAAAAGGAGAGAGAGAGAGAAAAGGAGAGAGAGCGAGAGAGAGAGAGCGAGAGAGAGAGAGAGAGAGAGAGAGAGAGAGAGAGAGAGAGAGAGA
>JBBJLR010000007.1:10473357-10487488 GCA_037577145.1 Brachypetersius gabonensis
AGAGAGAGAGAGAGAGAGAGAGAGAGAGAGAGAGAGAGAGAGAGAGAGAGAGAGAGAGAGAGAGAGAGAGAGATGTGGTTTAAAATAGACACAAACACGGAACACTGAAACTCTGTATATAGCAGCAGTCAGCACGAGCAGTACTAAACTGAGAGTGAAGCATCTGGTTCAGCATAGTTCAGCTTTCCCTTCTATCGTGCCCCATTTCTGAGTCCTATCCCTGCTTATATTTCTGCCAGGCCTTCTGGAAAACGTCACAGCGACTGTGAGTCTGAGGCAGTATGATTATTCCCAGGCAACATGGTCATATGGAATTATGTACTTTCAGAATTAAGCTTTTCTCATACATTTTAAATACAAATGACAGCCTGAGACATGGAACAGGCACTAGTAGAGGATAAAGAGAAAGGGAGAATGATAGCACGAGAGAGAATGATACAGAGAGAGAGCGAGAGAATGAGAGAGAGAATGAAAGTGAGAGCGAGCGAGAATGAGAGAGAGAGAGAGTGCGAGAAAGAGAGAGAGAGCAAGAGAGAGAGAGGTGAGCAAGAGAGAGAGAGAGAGAGAGAGAGAGCGAGCAAGAGAGAGAGAGGTGAGCAGTTAGAAAAGTGCTAGAAAGGACTCTCCTTACCAAATGAATTTGGGTTTCACAGATGCTTTTTAATGAGCTTTGCATTTTCAGGGAAAATTGATTTCCATTACGTATTCCTCTTTACAATGTCCATGCATAAATATGTATGGAAGTAAGTCGGGCAGAAGACAAAGAGCTAGGGCAGGGTAATGAGGGCCAATGGGAGAGGCACAGTGATACACAGAGGGGAGAGGGACCTTGTGAATCGTCTGTGTTAGAAGTCCATCTTCACTCTGCTCTTTCCCGTGGGTCTAATGGAGACACCTCACACAGGTGTACACAGCACCTATGCAGGTTGGGAGTGCAACTTGAGTATACCGGAGTCTAGTTAAACTCATATTGTTGTCACACAACAATGTTGTTATTTGGCTTTAATATTATTGATAGATAATGACATAAAATTGTACTCCAGTCAAGCTTGTAAGACATTTTCAAACCAGAAAATTCTTGAAGAATGGGCGGGGCAGCTCTCCTAACTGTTCGTTGCCATCTGTTCCTATGTTGTTTTTTGTTGCTGCTTTGAACCAGACCATGATTAATGTGCACAGGATGGATTTGATGACTGCAGTGTAAAACTGGCTCAAGAGCTACTTTGCCCAACCAGACATGCTCAAATGGTGCAGAAAGCACATTCTCTGCTGTTTCTTTTGAGTCTGGAGTTGTTGATCTCCCATTTCAGTCCTTGGGAAATGTAAAATTCTTCGTAGTCAACATAGAGCAAGCAGTTGGATATTGTGCGGGGGAATAATTATACTGAGCAATCTCCACAAGATCCTTGCGTATGTCCCTGGGCAGTGAAAAAAAGGTACAGTATGTTGACAGAAGTCCCAGCAAACTGCACAAGATCTAGAAGGTGTCCTGTGGCATTCTGGTGGTCTAACACAAGCTTTTGTATTATTTTTCAAGCTCAAAGAAATGTAAGACAGGCCTGTAGTTACTGACCTATGTGATGGGGTTTCTTGGACACTGGGATGATGGTGCATGGTTTGAGGCAGGAGGGACATTACCCAGCTCCAGAGACCGGTTGAAGATCTGCATGAAGATTGGAGCCAGTTGACTTGCACAGGAGAAGGAGGCCTGGTGCTTTCCTGGTATTCTGTCTTTAGAAGAGCTGGCTCACATCTTCACATACCATGAGTTCAGCGTGAGAGTTGGAGAGTTGGTAAGGGGTTTTGCCAAAGGTGTGACTGTGAGCTGCAGTGGATGAGGGATGTGAATTTGTCCCTCTCAAATCTGGACTAGAAGACATTCAAGCCATCAGTCAAGTCTTAGTTTGCCTCAGCAGAAGAGTGGTGTTGTCTTCTGTACTTTGTGATTTCTTGCATGTCTCTCCACACTGATACAGGGTCACTGTTTTATAGCTCCTTTTAGCCACTCTGTTCTTTTTTGTGAGTAAGTTTCTGAACCGCTTGTACAGAACTCTAAACTTTCTGTAGACAGTTACCTTTGCATGAAACTGTCTCAAGTCTGGCGGTGTACTGTATCCACACAAGAGCACAAAAAAGTCAATGAGTATTAATAAGTTAAATAATATTAATACTAATTAGTGTGTATGTTTATTTCAGATACTAGCTGCTGTCTGCAGTCCTTACAGACAGAGAGGCTGGCAGCAGAGTGGAAATGTGACAACCACAGTGACGATTCTATTCTGGTCTTATCTGCATGCCAGTTGTCATTGCATAACAATGTAATCGTCAGTTAGGAGAGGACCCAGACATGAACCCCCTAACAGCACGCCTAGGGCGACAGAGGCAGGGAGAGACTCCCCAAGGGTGTAAGAGAGAGAGGGAAAGAGAGGGAGAGGGAAAGAGAGTGATGGAGTAAGAGAGAGACGGAGAAAGAGAGTGAGTAGGGCTGACACTAGACAGCAACAGAGTGAGGGATGTTTACTGATCAGAGCGATGGAAAGTAAGGGGGAAGGGAATGTCAGAGATACAGAGTGAACAAATAGCATAAGGATGTGAGACGTTAGAGAGAGAAATAGATGTGCAAGGGAGAAATTTACGAAAGCTGTGTTACCTGTAGAGCCAGTCGAACCACACTGGAGAGGTGTTTGAGCAGGCAGTGGATGATGTCCAGCAGGGAAAGAAGTAGTAAGCTGCAGCTCTTAACTCCTGACCAGTCTTCTTTCTCTATATACAATACTGCAGCCTCCACAAACACACCACATAGCAGCTCTACGATACCTACAGAGAGAGAGGAGACAGAGGGTCTAAACATTGTATGTGTCATCTTCAAACTATTTTTTTTGTAACGTAAGTAAACTAAATACAACTTTTAAATGGCAATTTCAAACACAATATGTGAAAAAAGGATTGCTGAATCAACATGTAATTTAAATAGAATCTTTTCAGAAATGTAATGCAGGCCAGAAACAGCATGCTATACTGCAATCAGTGGATGTTCAAACCCTAATGAAAGATTTACATTGTAATTACATTGTTACAAAACCCATTCCCAAATGTTTCCAAAAATGCAATAAAAACATCTGTAATTTGGTAATTCACTTGAACCTTTATTTAACAGGCAAAAGGACAAGCAAAAGATGTTCAGTGTTTTCACTGACTAACTTAATTCTATTTGGTAAACAAACAAATCAGAAAATCAATGCCTGCAATACAAGTTTACCACTGGGTCACATCCCTCTTCCCATACTTCTTAATTGTTAGAGAACTGAAGAAAAGAATTTTTGCAGTTTTGCAAGTGGAATTTTTGACCATGCTTGCTGTGTACAAGACTTGACCTGCTCAGCAGTCTGATTCTCCTCTTTGTGATGTACCAGACATTTTCAGCAGACAGATATGGACTCCAGGCAGGTCAGTCAAGCACATACACTCTGTCTATGAATCCACATTTTTGTAATTTGTGCAGGCATTCTCTAGCTGAAATGGAATTCCTGGGAAAAGATGGAAGCATATGTCTCTCTAAAATGAAAGCCTCCACATCAGTGGTGCCTTCACATATATGCATATCTCCCAAGGGCACTGGTGCACCTCCATAATATCACGGATTGTGTTTTTGCACCTTTCATTTTTATCCCCAAAAACAAGCTGAAATGTGGACTTATCTGACCACAAAACACATTTCCATTGCCATTTGGTTCATTTTAAATGAGCTTGGGCTCATTTCGAAATGGCTGGCATTTCTACACAAAATTGATGTGTGGCTTCCTCTTTACATAACACAATTTTAGGGGGCATTTCTTGATGCAGTGTCAGATTGTGTTCAGCAACAATGATTTCTCAAAGTACTCCCAAGCCCATGTGGCTATGTCTGTCCAAGTAGCATGACGGTTTCTAAAGCAATACAGTAATTCCCCGCTTTTCACAGGGATTACGTTCCAAGCGCACCCGTGTAGTTGTGTAAACCCTAAATATGCCCCCAAATATGCATCCAGACCACTTTAAATTCATTTTAAACTCAGTTTAATGCATTACTCAAAGAAAATGCAAAGTTAAACCCGTATTCACCTCTTTTAATTTAAATTCCCCGCTGAGATATGCAACTCGAAAGGTCGTGGAACAAAAATATTGGGCCACTGCGGAAAGGTGAACGTTTTTTTGGAAATAACCCCTGATTCACTCAGGCTAAAAATACAAATGAGGGCTCGTTGGAAAGGTCTCCAGAAAAAAACAACCAGAAAAAAAATATATTTATTGCCACAAAAAAACCCCCAAAAAGGCAGAGTATATTTACAGTTTCTGCGTTATTGTGGAGATTTCCGTGTAAAACTATGAGTTCGGTTACCCTGGAACACTATGAGTTCGGTTATCATGGAGAGTGTGACTGAATCCCTGACTCCTGATCCACATAAATTTACTGTACCACCTGCGGTCTCTAACACTTTTTTTCCACTCTTGGCCTTTACACACAGAGATTTCTTCTGACTCCTTAAATCTTTTCACAATGCTATTAACTGTAGATAGTGACAGACCTCAGTTATTTGCTATCTTGCAAATAAAACCTTGAAAACCTGAAAACCTTTTCTTTGTCCTTGTGCCTGTTAAATAAATGTTCAAGTGAATTACCAAATTACAGACTTTAGATTTTACAGCATTTTTAGAAAGTGACTCAACTCCAACTTTTTTGGAAATGGGGTTTATATTTCTCAAGCAAAGCTCCACAGGAAACCACAGTGAGATCCATCTCCAAATGGAGAACATGGAACAGTGGCTGCCCTACCGAAATTCCTCCAAGGTTCATTGACAGGAAGTCACAAAAAACCGAGACAAAGGAACTGCAATCCTCACTAGCCTCACATAGTGTCAGTGTTCCATGGTATCCATGGAAGGATTGGCAAAAATCAATGCACTTGCCCAAAAACACCTTGATGAAGACAGGGGTCCTGTTACATCTGGCTTAAAACTAACAACACTCCACAACAAGGTGTTTTGATGGTATGGGAATGATTTCTTGCTTTAGAGCCTGAGCGATTTGCCAGAACTGAAAGAACCATAAATTCTACTCTCTAGCAGTAAGTGTTTGATTGTAACTGTTGCTGCTTAAAGTTAAACAACAAATTATTAAGGTCACTTATTTTTTCAGATGGGTGGGTTGGATGCAGAAAAACATTTTTTCCTTAAATAAATGCAATGTAAAAACTGTGCTTTATGTTTTCTGAAGTTCACTGGATCTTGTTAGTTATTGTATGAGAAGCTCAAACATTCTGGTGTGAAAAATACAAAAAAAAAAATAAAAGGAAATGGCTCCCAAGTGGTGCAACTGTCTAAGTGTTGGCCACACCATCAGGAGATTGCGAGTTTGATTCTCAGTGGTACTACATTGACCAGGTGTCCAAGAGGGCACAATTAACTTTCCTTTTTCTGGGTCAGTAGGATGACCCTCCCTCTATCCCTATCACATATTCAGCATAATGCTAGCCAGCAGAAGCATCTGTTGGCTAACATAAAAAAAATTGTGGTTAGGGTTTACCTCCAAGCACACTACACAGTCCAATGATGTTGAATTAGCAGTATCAGGTCGAAAAGATGCGCGTCTAAATCATCACACACTCGTCTGAAACTGGATGGACAAATGTCATGACTAAAAACAGTACCAGGAGTGGTCTTGAAGCTTTTTCAGAAACAAGTTTAAAATAATGCTCAGTATAGTTGTAAGCTAACTAAAGGGATTGACTATTTTTGTCAAGCTTTTTTCTCTGTATTTTTTTGCAATTTGAAAGTGGAATTTGAAAGTGGAATTTGAAAGTATGATGATGTTGGAGGCAGGAAAAATGGACAGGAATAAGGATCCAAGTTGCTCTGATATGGGTCAAATTGTGACAGCTAGGTGAACATCACCAAAATATCAGTTCTTGAGGGGTGGTCTTGGTATGCAGGAATTGATACCTCCCAAGTGTTCCAAGGAATTTAACCAGTGAGCAATCAGTGAACTGGTGACAAGGTAATGTGTTCCAAAGGCTCAATGATGCACTTCAGAAGTGTAGAATTATAGCCCGTCTGTTCTAATCCTGAGGTGCCTTTGCTGACCCCAGTCTCCTGCCTAATGTGCCAACAATGGGCATGTGAGTATCAGAACTGGACAAAGGGAGAATAGCCTGGTTTGATGGATCATATTTTATTTTACTTCACATCGATGGCTGGCTCTTAGCAATGTCTTAGGTCCTGGCTAAGAGCCCTCATGTAGATGTTAGGATATGTACCACCTACCTAGACGTTGATGCAGACCACCCCTTCATTGGAATTGTATTAGATAATAGCAGTCGTCTCTTTCAGGAGGATAATGTGCCCTACCAAACTGCAAACATTGTGCAGGAATGGTTTGAGGAACCTTTCTTCAAATGTCACATGGTTATAAAAAGTGTATATACTATAAGCACAAGCAGACTTCTTGGCCATATAAATGAATCTAAACAATCTAAACCTGTATCACAAAATTGTATTTTATGTACTAATGATATAACCAAACCCCTTCTTTTGTGTGAATATTAGCAGTGGAAAAAAAGATTGTTACTTGTAAGATTATATTAATAAATAATACAAAAATAAAGTTACAAAATTACAAAAAAAATCTAATTAAAAAAAAATTACACACTTGATGTCATGAAGTGTAAAATCTAAATTATCAATCCAACCCTAATAGAAAAGAAGACTTGAAGAAGACAATTGGAATGAAATGAAACCACAAAATAGGAAATCTCCATGATGTGACACTTCACCACATCAAACATTCAACTATCATCTACAGACCTCAAGGACAGCAAAGTACTGTAAAGCTGGCAACGCAAAAGTCTTTATTCATTTAAGAGAGGAGTGAAAACATTACAGCTCGAGTTTTATTGACTTCGGATAAATTCACCACAATCTCTGACTCTAAAGCTCACTGTAATCCGAGTGGACAACCACATAGACTCACACTTTGCTGACCTTTGAAACAATACGAAGAAAAAATAGTCACTATCCTCTGACTAAGAATTCAATTCGGTATTCATCTATACAATAAAACTGAGATACAGTTATAAAGACCAATTATAAGGTGTCTGAAAGATATAATCACAGAACACTGAACCTTTGGTGCCTTATTTCCCCTCCATTTTTTTTTCTTCTGCTAGCATTGTTGAAATATTAAGACTGTATGAATAATCTGTTCATCTTGAAATAATAACCTCTCCTGTCTTCCTGCTCTGCTAGGTCCAGCCCATCACCTCGGATCACGGGCGGCACTTGAACTGGAGCACGGTATCTGAAAGCATGCACAGCCCACATTAAACAGGCTCTCTTCACAACTGGAACAGCAAAGCTAAAGTATTTCCATGACAACAGGAACAGAACAGTTTTCTGAAGTCTTACTCAGTGAAAGGCAGATGTTTGGAGTGTAGTGCAACATCAGACAAGACACTCCAGACATAAAATTAAATTATGCTAAATTGTGATAACTTTCATCGCACTATGTTTCCTGAGTATATCATAGTGTCAGTACTTTAAGGACACAGTATAACTAAAATATCAGAAGCCAGATTTAGACCAATATAAGACACAGCAATTCTAAACAATCAGTGTACAGAAACTACATAAATTGCATAGTAACAAGCAGCTGACAGCTACACTATTAGTTAAAAACTATTTATCGTATTATTTTTAATAAAATTTTGATTTTTTTTTAAATTTTATTAAAATGAAATTGCACTCTATTAACTATTGTAATAATATACAGTGGGAGAAATATGTGATTCCCTGCTGAATTTGCTGACTTTGCACAAAAAAATGAACAGTCTCTAATTTATGAGGGAGTTTCATTTTTATGGAAAGAGACAGAATATCAACCAAAAATCAAGAAACATGTTACATAAAATATACACTAATTTTCATTTCATTGAGTGAAATAAATATTTGATACCCAAACAAAACATGACTTACTACTGGGTAGAGAAACCCTTGCTGGCAAGCACAACAGGTTTGCACACATCTCAGCAGGGATTTTGGCCCACTCCTCTGAATAAAATTCTCTAAATCCTTTAGGTTTCTTGGCTGCTGCTTGGCAACTCAACACTTCAGCTTCTCCACAGATTTTCTATAGGACTGAGGTCTAGAGACTGGTTAGGCCACTCTAGGACCTTGATGCGCTTCTTTAGCCACTCCTTTGCTACCTTGGCAGTATGTTTTGGGTCACTGTCATGCTGGAAGACCCATAACCCATCTTCAGTGTTCTGGCTGAGGGAAGGAGGTTCTCATCCAAGATTTTATAGTACATGGCCCCATCAAATCAGAATCAGAATCGCGTTTATTGGCCAAGTATGTGAGTGAACACATACAAGGAATTTGATTCCGGTAAATGGCCCCTCAATGCGGTGAAGTCATCCTGTACACATCCCAAAGCATAATGTTTCTACCTCCATGCGTGACTGTGGGGAAGGTGTTCTTTGGGTCATACTCAACATTTCTTGCGGACACTCCAAGATTTCAATCCATTATGTAGTTATGTAGTGTGTTAGCAATGCCTGTGGTCAAAACTGCCTTCAGATCATTAACAAGCTCTTCCCATGTAGCTCTGGGCTGATCCATCACCTTTCTCATGATCGTCCTCACCCCATGAGGCAACATTCTGCATGGAGCTCCAGATTGAGGGCAATTGATTGTCATTTTATATTTCTTCCATTTCTGATTAATTGCACCCACAGTTATCGCTGTCAAGCCAAGCTTTTTGCTGATGGTCTCGTAACCCATCCTAGCCTTGTGCAGGTCTACAATCCTGTCCCTGACCTTTGACAGATCTTTGATCTTGGCCAAAGAGGTGGAGAGGCTGGAATGGAAGAAACTGATTCTGTGGTCAGCTGTGCTTTATACACATAATGAGTTATGTATTCAATCAATTGCATGCAAATCAACTTTTAACCTCTATGTAACAGGTTTTTTCTTGATTGTTGGTTGATATTCTCTCTCCATAAAAATGAAACTACCTCATAATTTAGAGCAAGCTTACAAATTCAGCAGGGGATCAAGTAAATATTTCCTGCATTGTATATTATACATACGTAACATGAAAATGATATGCAACAAAATCATTTTATGTATGATTCAAAGTTGACGGTGCTTATTACTTTTATTTCTAGATGTAAGCACTTAAGGAAACATCACATTCAAGTAGTGCACTGCGAAAGCAAACTCTGGCAGAAGAACAAGACATCTTTTTGAGTATCAACAATTCACTGCACAAAACTGAGGCAAAGCAGTGACAGTACAATCAATAAAAAAAGCTCCTACTGAGAGGATGCTCTCAATGCATCCTATAGGGGCTAGCCTCTATAGAACAGTGTGCAAACTCAGAGAATACACCCTGAGAATGAACATGCAGAAAAGTCGAGAATGAGGAGTCTGCGGAGTGTGGAAGAAAATGGGTGTCTACATCATGTGTGCATATCAACTTGAGTCAGTCTAAATGTATGAGGCAGGCTCAATGTGCTTAGCTGTCGGTCTCTGCTTTCCTGATAACAACAGAAAAATAGTAGAAGTTGCCACAACTGAGACAGACGTTATAATTTCTGAGCTGCACAAACATACATCTTTCAGGGCTGGCTTGAACATTTTACAGGCTTCTAATACCAGTTGGTGTTTCTAGAAGAGTACTTGAATACATTCTCAAAATCCCCTTTAAAAATTATTCATAATAAATGAATCATAAAAGTTTTTTCTTTACAGTGCAAAAAAAAAAAAAATAGTATGCAGCAGCAGTTCATAAAGACCAGCTGCAATAGAAGCATTCATAGTCCTGTAGACAGTATTAGAATTATCACTTTGTTTAACACCATCATGGGTTTACTTTGAGTTCATTGTTTTTATGTATTTTAGTTTGTCATTTTTTTATCAAGGACAGCAGCAGTGACATGCAGACCAAGAGGAGATCAGTCGTAGTTGCAAAGAGCTGAGTGGAGGATAGAGATGTTTTTGGAGCTACAAGCCTATCTGAGAACATAGAGGACCACCATGAAAGCAACGGAAGAAGCCTTATCCACTGCCAGAACACAGTCTTGTCTGAGTCTCCAGTTTCTTGGTTTTGGGATCATCAGAGATAAAGACCATACTTACATTATTACATTATTTATTGAGATGATTCATCAAACCAGTGTTGTGCTTTCATTCCAACTTTTAAACTTGCATATATTTAGCATTTTGCTTGTCCAAGTGCTTCCACATGAGTCTTTTCAGGTATCTCTCCTTTTAGCTTTAATGCGTAGGAAAAAGTAGTGCAGTATTTTTGCGCCACAAATGTAATCAAATGTCAACCCATTGAACAAAGCCTTAAGAAATCAGATTGTTCAGACCAGCTCTATTTTCCTGTCTATTCAAAAAGTATAGAGACAGCAGTCTAGAGAAGCTACACTGAGGTTACAATACAAAAAATACACTCAGTGTGAAAGTGCCAGAAGACTCGATATGTATATGAAAAAAATATATGCAGGCTCACAAACAAGTAGATGCTTATGTTAGCAAATTCAGACCTAACTGAGGAGTGAGCGAGCAAGACTTCAGAAAACCAAAAGTATAAAGAGTCTGCTGCAAGACATTGAATATTTATGCTTACAGCTGTGTGCTTGCATTTGGAGGCAATTTTTGAAGTGAATTAACTGCCATTACTTCCAGTCAAATGATTCATGCAAATAATACTTTAGGAGGCTCCGTGAAGTATGCAAAACGAACATGTCAGCAGTTCACAATTCACCAAAAAACATTTTTCACACCCTCATACTGCAGTCAGGGAGAAAAAATGTGACAACAGAACACAGCCTACAAAAGTGAACCATGGCACCTCATGTATAAATGTCTGATTAGTAGCTCAGAGGGCATGGTGTAGGACCAATTTTTCATTAGGATATCAAAGGGCTAGAGCCACGTCTTTTCTAAATGAAGCAGCAAAGCTTCGGGAGGCACTTTACCCCATCTACAGTACAGGAGTAAAAGAAGGGAAGAGGGAAAAGGCAGGCAGGCCCACATGGAGCCTATATCCTCTTTTCTCTCTGTCTGTCTGTCCCTCAGTCTCTCTCTCTCCCTCAGGGAACTTATCTTTCACTCTGGCAAATCTCACCAATTATAAAACTAATCTTTTCTGTCCGTCTCTCTCCCTTCTTCCCTCTCAGCTCCCCCCTTCTTTCACATGCTTTTTTCCTTTGCTTTAATTCTCTACCTCTCTCACTCATTCTTGGTCCATCTATTCCTTTCCTTCACTCTTTTGCTCCCTCCCTCCACACCTCCCTCCCGCAAGCCTGCGTCCCACATCCATGGCTTTCTAGTCACACCTAAAAGGGCCAATTATAGCATGCTTCCTGTTCTCACTCCCCTACTCCAGTGAGGAGTGCAGAGCGCTAGCCAACGCTAGTGAGATAGCGCTAATTGTCAGAGTTATATTTAGTGCTGGGTCAGGCCTTCCTGAGAGGGGGAGCTGATAAGGTGCATAATGACAGTGGTTGGCTGAGGTGGCCTGTGTGTGACCCTGTGCTGTAATGAGTGGCGCATGGTTTAATGCCCCCCACCAAACCCCCCCCACCCCACCTCACAGTCATAGGGGAAGAGGACTGAAGCACTACGTCTGATGCAGAAAAACATTTTTCACACACCAAGACAAGAAAACAAGCACTCAACAGTTTCATATATGAAAGACTGCTACATGTCAGCAGTTTAAATGCATATTAAATTCACACTGCTCCTCTTTTAATTACTCTTATGTAAATAAAATGACAGTCTCATACTTAGTTACATAATAAATTACATCTACATTCTATTTACACTCCATATGAACAAGTTCAAGTTGTATTGCATGTTTCAACACTGATACAAGATTAAAACACTAACTAAAGCACTGAAATATTTGACAGACATGAGCCTGGTAGGTTGATTAGATCAGCAGGAGCTTGTCAGCTAGTGGTGCCTAGAACTGAAACTGGGTGAAATGACACTGTTATTACGTTGTCCATAGCTGGAACCAGTTCCCAGTGGAGATTTGTCATAACTATTGCTAAAACTAAAGAAGTACCTAAACCTACCAGTGCCATAATTATTACATTTTTGTGTAGGGTTTTAAAAACAACAATGTAACGACAATTGTGAGCTTTGTGTTTATATAGTAAACCCAGTCTTATTGGCACCCTAATAAGAAGTGCAATGATCATGAATACATATATTTATACTTAATTAGCTGAATCTCACACTATAAATAGAAGGAAAATAATCCAATCTTTAGGCACAGATAGCCTCCCTGTGAACATAACAGCTAATAGTCATCACCCATAATGCTTGATTATGATAATTCGTCTGAGATTATTCCTCAATTTATACCTCCAAGTCCTATATACTTTACCTACAAGTTTTCAATAAAGTTCAGGTCAGGGGCCAGGACAGCTGTGGTCATGGAACTAAATTTGTGTGAATTTGGATACATGCTTTGTTCTGCTGAAAATACTTCACACAAGCCCTGCTTCGGGTGTGTTTTATACCATCTGCCCATTAAACCTGGTTCTAGTTAAAATTACAGTTGTGTCTACTGCTACATACTTTTATGTCTTCCAAATGAATGTGACAGGTAATTTATTTTTTAGAGACTTGATGACCCCAAAATGCTGCCATTTTATTTTCACGTATCCAGCCTTACGGTCCTTGGTGAAATTTTAGTCATCTCTAACCATTTCACATCAAGTATGTAGCCGTTTGTTTATAGCCACTGTCTGATACATAAAACTCTTTCCTCAGATTTATTTCTGACTATACTTTGGGAAAATAATGGTTAATGTATGTATATGTAAGGTACTGACAAATGCAAGTATCCAATCAGGAAAACTATAGAGGTTCATACATTTAGCAGATTTTTAAATGTCTTTCCAATGACCTATAAGTGGAAAATAATGAATATAACATTACATCATGCTTTTGTTAGTGCCAGTAATGTTTACATCTTAAAATATATAAATAATATACAAAACATCTCATACAAATGCCTTTCTTGTCACCCAGTCTCCCCTTGGCATTGCCCTCTGCTTACTAAGCTTAGGGGTCACTTAATAAATATTGTCTACTCCATAATTACCCTGGACAGTTTGAGCTTGATGTAATCTCTGCAATAGTGCCAAACCTCTTCTTTGTCCCTCTGCTCTCTAATGATCTAATCTCACTTGGAGGCAAAAAGGTTTCACTGTGACTTCATGCCCATATATCACAATGTCTCAATCTTTTTGTATGCCTCAGTGGAGTAATGCTGGGCTTACATGCCTCTCTGAACCTGCATCTGTGTAAAATCTTGTGCGTGTTGTGCGTGTGAGGCTTAGCTCAGGCTTCCTTTTTATAAGGTGTCCCTTTAGTTCTGCAGTGTGTTGAATGTGGAGGGTCGGTGTGAGTCTCTGGCTCATTTCTCCCTGCTCAATACAAACACATAACACACAAGCACACACCCTAGTCGGACTTGTTCTAGCATTCAGTGCTAACAGTCTAATGGAGAACCAGCGGAGCGATGCTGCTAACACACAGGCCTAAAACTGTCAACATGAGCATGGTTAAAGGAATCCATTATTCAATAATTCAGCAGAGGGAGCAAAGAGCAGGAAGCAGGGAGTAGGAGGGCGTGCAGGCTGGGTATTCAGTGGTCGAAAAACAACAATACAAGTGTGAAAAAAGGAGAGGAGTCAGATTCCAATGTTTATAGATGAGAGAGAGCGAGAGAGCTATCCAGAGGTTGGCTAGATTGCATCAGATGAGAGCAGAGAGAGGAGAGGTAAGGAGAGTGAGTGCGAGTGAGCAAGCTAGAGAATGAGAGAGAGGGAGAGTGAGAAAGAGAGAGAGAGCATGTCTAAGACTGTCGGTAGTCATGCTAGAGGACGAGGGGGAGAGTTGAGCTGAGCAGATGCGGGCTGCAGGGGCAAGCCCACACACACAAGCGCACTGATAAAAGGACGCCTGACTGACGGAAGCCCTCAAAAAGCCAGCTGAACGCCCTCACCCTTTCCCCTTTACTATCACTCACTGAGAGCCAGCCAGGCTGCCCACGCTGTGCACACAAACT
>JBBJLR010000007.1:10539925-10551074 GCA_037577145.1 Brachypetersius gabonensis
CACACACACACACACACACACACACACACACACACACACACACACACACACACACACACACACACACACACGTACGTTGAGGACGCCGCAGCAGTCTTACCCCTTCCCGAAGGCACCTCATTAACACGGTGTAGGCGGCAGAAGGAACGACCCACAATCCTCCTGGGTGCTCTTTCTTCTCCTCCTACAGGGGAGAGAGCGAGAGAGAGACAGACATAGAGGGTGAGAGAGATAAAGGGGGGGGGGAGAGAGAGAGACTGAGAGAGACTTATTTCATTGGGGAAACCATTAAAGGTGGTGTAAGACAGTCATCATCACTGGGTATGATAAACCAGCATATTCGCAAATAATCCCATTGCTATGCACCAATATGTTCCGATGAAGGAAACAAAACAAGACTAGCTGCAGATTCAATAAAACAAGAGTATGTCAATTAGAGTGGAAAGAAACAAACCACTGCAAACCAAGCAGAACCCAAAGCATCCAAACACGTCCAAAACTGTGAGACTGCAAACGTTATCTTCTCCCTCAGCCAGAAGTCATTATTTAGTTTGTTTATTTATTTATTTATTTTGTATGTGTGTATGATATAATGCATACACCGATTAGAAACAAATAAAACCACTGACAAGTGAAGTTGGCAAGTTTCAAGTGGTAGCAAGTCACCAGTCAATTCTTGAAGTTGATGTGTTGGAAGCAGGAAAATGAGAAAGCCTAAGGATCCAAGACTTTAACAAGGGCCTACATAGCTGAAGATCAATCAAAGTACCCACACTTATCCATTGTAGGCTCTTTTGAAGGTGAAATGGGGTATGTGAGCAACTGGACAATGGGGCAATGGAACAAGGTGGCCTGGACTGATCAACATTTTCTTTTTTATCACATGGCAGAGTGTATGTGTGTGTCGCTTACCTGGGGAAGAGAAGGCATCAAGATGAACTTAACTGCAGGATAATGATTCTAACATACCACAACAATTATGTAAGAATGGTTTGAGGAACAGCAAGGGCCAACCTGTCCAAGGCCAACAGAGCAGTAAAATGCACGCATGCCCAGAAATCCCACAGCAACTTCCAGGAACTGGTGACGTATGGCAGATGTGGCAAAGCACTCAGGCCATCATGAACTACAGAACAACTCCACCTGCCTGTGATGGTAAGGCCTTCTTTCCAGATACGCAAAATTACTAGCGAGGACCGCGCTGCTCCCCACTGACTAGATGCTCTATCTGACCATGGCTGATGTGAGAAGGATTCTGCTCAGTTAAGCCACGGAAGTTCATCGGACAAGACAACATTCTTGGTCATGTGCTGAAAGGACGGGCAGGCAGGCTCGAAGATGTCCACACAGACATCTTCAATATCTTTCTGAGCATCACTATTATTTAAACATGCTTTAAAGCCAACACCATCATCCTCATGCCAAAGAAGTTTTCAGTGTTCCCGCTTTAATGACTACCGTCCCATTGCACTCATACCCATCATCATGAGGCCCATCATGCAGCAACAAAATTCACAGCTGCCCCCTTTCTGCATCTTTCGCTCTATGACGACTGGATAGAATCCAGCACCTCATGCAATACTGTCATGTTAAGTGGCTCAGATAATGAATGAATGGAATGATGGATCCTCAGTATCACTGATTTAGCACCATTTCAAAAGCATCATGTGAAGTTGTGGTCAGAAGTTAACATTCACTTACCACAAACATGTTTGTTATGGCAGGATTGGGCTAAAAGTTCAATTAATTTCTACACCAGTCCTTTTTCTGTGCCAGAATGATTGTAAAACTACTTTGGTTCAGTTCATTAATTCTGAAATAAACACAGTGTTGAAATGATACATAAAGATACAAAAAAAACTTAAACCTACTTAGATGCCAAAATGTGTTTTATCTTTGTGTCATGAACTTTTAACTACCTGTTAGTGATTCTAATTGACACCTCGTTGCTTCTCTGTGCCAACTAAAAGCCTTTTTTGACACTCATTACATTAACCAGGTCACATTACAAAGGAAAAGACGTCAGAACAGATCTTTAAAAAAAAAAAAAGGACTGTATACTAATGTATAATAAAACAAGTTATCCAATGAATATCACAGGGAATCATTTCTAAACAATTTCAGATTTCATAAGTTCTTTGCCACGGTCTAGAAGAAGATTCAAACTGTCACTCTCAACTGAGGGGAAACCCAAGAACCAGTGGCCATGGGCCAAGAGTCTACTAAAGACAACTAAAGACTTATCACATAGACTCAGATTAAGGAATATGGTTGGATGGGCAATAATTAAGTTGTGTGCCCACAATGACAAGATGTATGTTTGCAGCATTCAGTTCCAAGAAGCAGTCGTGGTTTCAGTCTATTGCAGATTTTTCTGTCAACCGAAATAACAATTGTTTGCTGAAACCCTCATTAATAAGACAGCATTTTTTTTTGCTTTCAAAGTACAGGTCTCATCTGCCACGTCCCCTTGTCCTTGTGCTGGGTTGCTAAGCACCACAATCAAACATAAACCCTACACGAGGGGACGTGGCAAATAATGCATTTAAGTGCCAAATTATTAAGAAAAATACAATTTACTAATTCTGTAACATAAATTCTATTGTAAATTCAGCAAAAATGTTTATGATTAAAAAGGTCAAGAATAGAGGTGTTGCAGAGGGTCTAGGGGTTTCCCTTCTAACCTCCACTTAGACACACATAAGTCCATAGATAATACAAAACATTTATATTGATTTGTTGTGTAAAATTAGTTTGAGTGTTTGGAGTCTGAGTTTTTTTTGGTGTGTGTTTGTTTATTTTGGGTTTTTTATGGCTACTAGAAACTCATACAATTTCAATGTGTTATAAATTTGTTTCTGCGTTATTTTAATACAATCTTTTCCCTCCTTTTTATTCTCCTTTGCTTCTTCACTGTGGGGGAAGGGGGAAGCTCGGAGCGACTTTAATGACTGTTTATAAAATTAAGCTACAAATTAAAAAGAAAGTTGTCCTCCGAAGACGGCAGGGTTTTCTTGACGGCAGGGGTGGGTGGGTGTTTTATATAGCCCATAGACCTTTTATAACTTGTTTTAAAGGATGTTCAATAATTTTGTCCATTCAGGAATTCAGGAGCACAAAAAAACATCAAACTTTCAAATTAAAGGATTAAAAAAACCTGCATTAACGCTATAAAATTGTCACGATAATAATGTGCCCGTTAATGTGTTCAGCCCTAACTTATTATATACACACAGTGATAATTTGGGATTGCATGAACATCCTGATCCTGATCATCTCACATTTATGAAGGTGAACAAGTGTGGGTGTCCAAGTGTCCCAGCTATCAGGACCTATTAGAGAAAAACTGGGGTTTAACATATACCAACCTCTGTTTCTGATATTCAAACAGTCTCCTTAATTTAGCAAAAAGATGAAAAGAACAAAGAAAAAAAATCATTAGCTAAAACCAATCAAGGGCACATGAGAGTCCCCAGGCCTCTGAGCTCCCCAAGCCAATAACGTCAATAAGTGCTGTGTGTGCGATGAACTTCCTGAACCTGGCAAACAACAGAGCTAAGAGAGGGATAGAACACAACCATAAACAGAGTTCAACCCCACTAGTACATAGGTTTCTCACCTGCATTAACACAGCACTCTCATCTGGTTGGTAAGAGCAACACTGCACTTACTGTTTTTACAACCCTGTAACACTTTAAGGGTTTCAGATTAGCTTTTATTTTCCCACACAAACTGAAGCAAAATAATTGTTACAAAAGCACTCAACTTAATGATGAAATATTCAAAGTAAGGAACTTGAAGAATATCTGGGTAAAAACTCACTGTTAAAACACAATGAGCACACTGGTCTGTAAAAGCTATGTACCTGCAGCTCCACTATGGTAATTCATCATTTACTATTAGGTAAATTGCCATTTAAGTGCAGTAACCCAATACAGCCATTCCTAGGTAGGGCTCATTTGAATCTGAAATCTATTTTCAACAGAATAAGATTTTTAAATATTAATGAATAAGAAGCAAGCTATATATGAGTAAACTAGCAAAATAAAAAGACAAGTCAATACTGTTGTCCACACAAAAGCGTTTTACCTGGGTAGCAATGAGATGGAGCAGCTCCCCCAGTGGTGGCAAAAGACATTGCTTCAGCTTACTGTTCCTGAAGTTCTCCCGAATAAGCTCAGTGAACATGGCAACTGCCTGATTAGTAAAAGACAGGGAAATAGATTGATTGAAATAGAACGTAAAGCACAAAATAACATTTCTTAAAATTATGAATGAAGGAATAAAGTCTGAGGTATGGAAAAAAAACATTGTACATTAAAATAAATCCTAGTAACAGCAGATGCTTAATACTTCCTCCAGCCCCCCTTGGCATTAGCATTTATTCCTCCCTCTATCAGCCTCAGTAGTCGGATGTGGGCTGCTGGTGCATGTACTCTTTCTCTCACTGCGGCAGCTCTCACAGCAGGGTGCTATGCAAATAGGGCCTCTGTAGTGTCATGCTGGTAAAGTCCCATAAATGATGACTTTGCAGGGAACAGATGTTGGTGACTGCGTTTGATGAGCCTTGGCAGTGAGAAGCGCACGCTGATGATTCCCCGTTACAGAGGGAAAACAAACAAGGCTAAGCTGTCTTATTCTTCTCAGTACCCACACACCTCCCCTTTAACACATTATTATCATCCAAGCGCACACACACACACACACACACCTTATAGCACTGGTTTAAAGAGCGTAACGGCTGCAGGCTGCAGAAGCCCAGGCAGCGTTAAGCAGCACTACAGGGCTCTCTCTGCTCCACAGCTGTGGGTGGAAAACTGGCTCATACGGCTACCCAGGATGAGCTCTGGGCTGCAGCTGATAGTGCTGGAGATCACGGGTGGGAGTAGGGAGGCTGATCCAGGATCAGCTCTAAAATGTTGATTCCTCACACCTGCATGCTGAGGATTTACTCTGACTAATGCTACGAACAATATTTGGGTGCTATTTCTCAGGATTAAATAAATAGATAAACAAACAAAATAAATAAATAAATAATCTCTTTAATTAAGATCTCCTTTTTGACAATTTGCCCAACTTTGCTCAAAATATTTCAGAAATATATAAATCAGTCTTTCTAATCATGTGGCGTCCTCTGAGGATGTTATATTAGCAATAATTAAGGACATATTTGCAGTCTGTTTGTGGTGATCAGAAGGATATTCAAATATGTGCGTGGGTGCTACTTTATAAGGCCATGCATTTCAATTAATGTATTTCAAGACGTGTTCTTAATGAACAGCACTGAACTCAAGGTGTGAATGAGCCTGAACATTTTACACCTACCAGCAAATATTAAAACTGAGCATAAACTATAAAGGTGTATCCACTGTGGTGACCCCTAATGTGGAGCAGCCAAAAGTAAAAGAAGAAGAAAAAACTATGAAGGTGTAACTGACTGCAAAACATAGAAAAATCTAATCTGGAACAAAGTACATACATAAAACTGTACTGTTGATATGCCCCTCATCCTATTCCGAGGGCGCTTCATCTGTGGCACTAATGATTATCAAAACTAGACCCCTGAGTGGATCCTATAAAAAAAGTAGGCAAGGTGAGGGCAGGGCTAATGGAGACACCTCAAGGTGAAATAATAGCTGTCTCATTTTCAAATTGCAGAGAATGTGAATTTTTTTAAATTTTGTTAGAGGGCTATGGAAAAGGGTTTAGCGTATTATTTTTCCATGCATATGAGGCTTCCAAGACAACACTATAAATTAATCATGATTTCATACTTTATTTTTTAGGATTTGCGATCTAAGGCAATAGAATACTTTCTACTGCTCTATTAACCCCACTAAAACGACACTCCCAAGACACAATTACCTGTGTTACAACTTACCTGCAACCTCTCCTGGTTTATGCTTTTTAAAAAAGTCTTCTACAAAAATGACTGTTTATTATGTTTGCATTCTTGTTTTAGTACAAACTGGACAGTTTATCATATGTATATAAAAACCCCAACACATAATATCGTGAAATCTGGGCATTGTTTACGTGCCAAGAAAACAATCAACTATTTAACGTAATTGTTTAGTATAAAAAAAGAAGACTGTTCTACTGAAGGCCACAGTTGCAGTGATACTTTCAGGTAAAGCACAGGATATCAGTGCAGTTCACTGAGCCGGGCAATTTCTTTTAAACTCTCAGCAGAATTGCAGACTGTAGAAGAAACACATCATAACCTTGATACTTTCTGACTGCTCGTCAATAGCACAGAACTGAACAATGAAATATTCACTCCCTTAGGCAGCAAAGACTGCAGAGCCTGCACACATACTAACAAATTCTAGATTTAGATCAGATCTTGAAATGACACATTTATGGAGAAAAACATTTTGTGAACCTCACTTTAAATAAGTGGAAAGAGAAGCACGCACAGCCTCTTTAAATCATCTATATTCTAACTATGACCGAAGCTGAAGGACTCATTAAGGGCAGTGATATCAGGTGCCACTGAGAGATGTCGATTTAGGGTAGGGGCACTAGGGATGGCCGTCTGTGCCAGGGACAATGATTAATTTACCAGTTCATTAGACTAGTGCTCAAGTATTCATGGAGAACACAGCAAAGAAGTCTCAAAGAGAATTATAAACCTATCACAGAGAGAAAGGGAGAGAGAAGAAAGACAGATAGACAGATAGAAAAGAATGAAAGGTGAAACTTTGCTCTAGCCCTGATTCTGCAATTTCCGTTGTTCTGAAGTAAAGCCTCTGTTATGAGTCTATTTATAGAGGCTTTTATCGTTGCCATGACAACAAATTAACCCAAAGTTTCCTTCAGCTGTTGCTTTCTGGCCAATGAGTGAAAGTCAGCTGACTAAAACCTTTAATGGCAGAGATTGCTCACTGCTTACAATAAAGAAGAGCACCACACCCCATCACTACACTTCCACACATCTCCTCCCTCAGCCAAAACCCCCTAATAAAACTCAAACTTAGTCCCTACACCTGTCCTCAGAGGAGCTTATGGCCAATTGCATTGACCTGTAGAGTGAAGAAAAAGCATCTGAAAGCCACCGTGCCTTTTTCTCTGTGAACAAAGAGAAACCCTGAGACAAAAATCACCATGACGGGAATGGCCGCTCGGACGTAGGATCCCTGTAGAGAGGCATACACAGACTCAAGATCCCTAGCTTTTCTCAGCACCAGCCTGCTGTGCCTAAAATGGCGGGTGGCTAAAGCAGAATGAATTTTGAGAAAGCGTTGGGGAACAGTGAAGGAGAGATAATGCGCATGCATGAGTCTGCTGCTTACTCCCAAATGCTAAGCCTTGATAAAACGCGGCTGCTGGTCATTGTGGCGTGGTCCGCTTACAGGTTGCGAAGGTGAAGTTTTAATTTTTCAGTAACACAAAGAAAGGCATGTTCATACACAAAATTGTGGTAAACCGGTGTAAACTCAGGATAGGAGGCATCCATTTTGACATCAAACAGAATTGTATTTTTTACCTACAGCGCCTGTGTGCAGCCTTTGATGATTTTGTTAATGCTTCTGGTAGGCATGTCTGGGCAACATGTGAGCCCTTATTGCACTCTTGGTTACAGAGTGTCCTGGCAAATCAGTTTCTGTCAGCACTGAACATCATGTACTCTGGACTAATAGCTACAAGATATAATTTTGTTTTTTCCATTTTTCTCAAGTACGGTTTTCAAGAGAAATATGCTGTACTGATGCTACAGTGACACCTGCTGGTCGTTTCTTTAATTCAGCATAACATACCCGTATCTGCATCAGAGCGGACAAAGAACTCACCATGATAATGAACAGTTAAAAAACTCATACTGTTACTTCAAAGACTACTACAATGGAACAATCAAATATATAAGTGTCAGTGACTCTGTGGAATTCTAAAAAAACTTCAAAACAGATAAAAGTCCTGCTCAGATATTAAATAACGACATACATGATAGAAATTTGTGCTGTTTGACTCCTCTTATCCTTTCCAAATTAATGTATTGTCAAGCTTTGCTGCTCAGATGCTCCTTATTGGAGAAGTTGAGGCTGTTTTGGGAGCTGCTGGAGGATACATGTCCAAGAATAGGGCTAGATAACTGATATACATATGAACGAACGTGTGAAAAAAATAAATCAGCTTACCCAGTTATATATATATATACACACATGTACATACACACCCCCACATAAGTGCACTAACCTCTGTGACAGACACATCATCTCTGAGCTCTGTGCAATGAGAGGCCAACAGCCCAATGACTCTCATCACTTTGGTCTTTCTAAAAGATATGCCAATAAAAAAAAACTATTAACAATGGAAAATGTGATAATAGAAGGCAAAAATAAGCACCATATATATTTGGTTGTCACAATTACTCAATCAAAATTAAAATGCAATCCTGATTTCCATGATGGTAGAGCCTATTTTCAATTTTCTTATTAGCCTCTCTACTGAGAAATAGAGCCCCCTACAGTTACACTTTTGTGAGTTTTTTTTATCATTTTAATATGAAGTCATTTCAAAAGCTTACTTTGAAAGGATTTTCAAAAGGTTCACTTATGAAGGCTATCTTTTCCAATTAAGCATTTTGGAATATTTGTAATGCTATGTATGGTTTCTGATTGCTCATTTTTTTCAGTGTCTGGACATTTTAAAAGTTTATCATCAAAATAATTGTAAGATGAATAAATTACTTATATAATTATAGTCATATTTATATGTCTGGTACACAACTTCACTGAATATAATGGCTATAATTCTGATTACCTAATAGAGTGATTATGCACATTAAATATGTTATTTATCATTAAAAAATATATATTTTCTCAGGTTCTATCTTTTATGGGTGCAAGTACTAAACTGAACAGCTTTGTCTTAGTTTTTAAGAACTGCTGACAATATTTCTTCTAATTTCCAAATAAAAAAAATATTGTTCTTCAGAGCATAACTGTAAAGGAAATGACAATACATAAATAAAAATAAGGGAAATGATGCAGTGTTTACACAACTTGAATAATTAAAAGAAAACAAACCTCTTGTTCACTCAAACAAAATAATAAATTACCTTTAATGTCCTTTTAGTAATGTTTCGTAGTTCTATTAGTGCCATCCATTGCAATAGGCGAGTGTTGATAACAGCAGTGTTTTTTATACTTTTCCTCATTAAATAAGATTTGATTCAGGTGATCACTAATCAATACCTCATGAAGCAGAATGAGGTGCTTGTATAGGAATTTAACAGACAATGGCATGGAATGTTTGTCCTACTCAATGGCATGTTGATTTAAAAATAAATGGCAGTGGTATCTTATTTATGTATATATAAATAAATATACAAACACACACAGGGTTATGTTCCAAGAGCACCCGCATATAGTCAAAACCCACAATGTTGTGATGTGGTAAAAAAAATAAATACATAAAAAAAGCCTAAAATTGCCTATTTTTAACCCTAAATATGTCCCAAATACATTCCCAAAAAATGTAACGGTAATCCCGTATTCGTACTGTACAGTGTACACTGAACTGTCATTTCCCACAGTGTTAGAATGTACAATACCGAACACTCCTATATATACAAACACTACACTGTACTTCATACACACGTGTTTTCTTTGGTATAAGAAAAATATAGTATATAGTACAGTGCCACAGGGCAGCAGCCAACCAGCAGCAAGGAAAAATAAGTAACATTCTCGGATTGGCTACTTTCAAACCTTCCACCTTTGAGTACAGGTGACTGTGACATCCAGGCCTTGTCCAGCACGTCCCCTCGTGCTATATTGTTTATGTTTGGGCGCGGCGCTGAGCAGCGGAGGTTCAGTCCGTTCATGTGTCTGATTGCCTTTCTAATCGTCGCGCCCAAACAGAAACAACCCAACACGAGGATAAGGGAGCGTGGCGGACGAGGCCTGGACATCATAAAAGCAAAAAAAAAGAAAAAAAGGGGAAGGATATCTGAGGTTTCCGTGCATGTGCAGGGGTTCCGGAAACAATTATTAGTTAATTTCTCAGAAAATAAATCCACAAGAGACTGCTAATCCGCGATTAAGCGGAGGTTACTGTGTATATGAGTGAGACAGAGACACAGAGACACAGAGCGAGAGAGGGACAGCCATATGTCACTTATGGAAATACTGTGCTTCATGCTGAAACAATACTTACATATCCCAATTAGGAGCCTGCTTTAACTGTTGGATCAACACTGGAAACTGTATGAAAGAGGAAAAAAGAAGAGCTAGAGTGTGTGAGACCATGAGATTTATGACATAGATTAAACTATTCTAAAATTTTAACTAAATGGACATTGTTTTTTTCTTTCAAAAGTGCTCTTAGCCTTCAGAGGAAGCAAAATGTTGTGAACTATATATTGAACTATTCTATCAACATGTCTACAAATACCAAGAGTTTATCACCTACTCAGTAATAGTATATGGAGATAAAAAAAGGCATGTGGAGAGGGTGATGACTGAATCGTTCTCCATTAAAGCAAGAAAAAAGAGAAGTTCATTTTCCGTTTGAAAGGAGTTAAAAGTCCTGTAGGTGATCTAATAGACTATTGTTCCACTTCCTAATCAAATGAACACCCACCCAACCCAAGAGACAGGTCACCCAACCCAAGAGACAGGTCACCCAACCCAAGAGACAGGTCATCTTGAGTCAGAGCAGGAGTTCTAACACTGCTGGATGCATTTATAGTTCATAGGCTTCAAACATATATACATATGCTTAAAAACAATGAAAACTTTAGACCTCAGAGAAAACCCATAATTATAGATTATGCTGTTGCAGAAAATGTTCACTGACATGTTTTCTAAACAGTTGCGTTATGCAACTATTTTTTTTTAACAGTTACTGGATATACAGTACTCAGGGCTTGTCTCACCAGCTGGGAGTGCATAAGGCGAGTAGCTGTGTCTCTGTGACCACTAACACAGCACAGATAACAGAGCAGATTGAGTTTAGCACGTGGTGCTGTGGCGGCTCCAGATCCAGCTTGATCCACTGACTCTAGCACAGCACACATCTTCTGCAACAATGCAGACCAGTCACCTGAGCTCAGACATGCCAAACGCTCAGCTAGAGAGAGAGAGAGAGAGAGAGAGAGAGAGAGAGAGAGAGAGAGAGAGAGAGAGAGAGAGAGAGAGAGAGA
>JBBJLR010000007.1:10553674-10567535 GCA_037577145.1 Brachypetersius gabonensis
ACCACATTACAGTGGGTGGTCTTGTCAGGCCTGTTCAGCAACTTGCTCAGAGCTTTACAGCTGTGTATTTGCAGGTTCATCATTATTTGCAATCTATTGAAGTGGTGCTTATAGATTTGTTGTTTTCCAGGCAAATGGATTCAATTGTTAGTGCCCACTATGAATTATCTTTACTAAAGCATATACTGTTACATAAGATGAAGCCCACAATACAGAAACATTCTGTCCACAGAGGGACTGGTGGTCAAGAGACACACTAGATGACAAGTCTTGTCATGGTGTGGCGTTTATGCTGGCTCTTATGGAGGCTTATGGGGAGAAAACTAGCATAAAAAAATGATCGAAGACTTCATGTTCTTTGTTTTCATAATGTGGCTTCAGTTTAGCTGTGTACCGTTTTTAGCATCGTAATAAATATAATTGTGATAAACTATATGCTTTTTCTAAGCATATTGGTGCTTTAACAACACGAAACTTTGTGTTTTATTACAAACACAGTCCTATTTGAGGGAACGTAGTGACCTAAATCTTTTATCCCCTTTCTTCCACTCTTTCTCTGTTTATTTCTGGTCTGTTTATCAGTAAGGGCTGTTTTCTGTAGTATTAGGCCTGTGTTGGCTCTTTGTGTGTTTGTGTGTGTTAGTGTGTGTCTTATAGAGAGAAACTCAACAGCGTGCTTGTACATGTGAAACATTTTGTCTTTCTGGTGAAAGAGAGTTCTGCTGGAACAGGACGGCTAAATGGTGCTTGTCATTAAGGACGGGCGCAGTTGTTTACCAAGGGGAGGTTACAGAAGAACAAGAACCAGGCTGTCTGAAACAGGAATGGACTGTGATGGGAATGTTTTTTGTAGGTGTTTGTTTGGAGGTTTCAGCAGTGAGGTTATGTAAGTATGTTAAGTTCTGAGCTTGAGTATTAGTCATGGCAGTACATCCACAACAGCAGCAAGGGACAGCAAGGTTTAACCTTAAACCACATTTTTTGTTGTATCGTAACTCTCTCTTAAACATACTGATTTTTAAAAATCTGGTAAGAGCAGGTAAATGTTGATGGCAGTGTAGAGGTGCCCCCTGGTCCTTGTTCTTCCGTTAGTGAGGAGACAATGTATCTTTCCAAAAGCCCACTAGAGGTCGCCAGTCTCATCTATAGTCAACCTGGCTGTTAAAGCTTATTTTGATATCTCAGTGTTGTAGCTGTGAATGTCTTAACCTTTTACACTAAGGGGAACTGGGGCTTTACATCCCTCACTAGTAGTTACTGAATAATTTACAGTTGTTACTGAATGTTAAATCTTAAGGGTAATAATTGAAAAACATTCCTGGAGACGACAACCAAGTAATTAAATTTGCACATGAGGTAGTCCTAATAGATGAATATAGGAACATTTCTTCTAAGCCAGTGGTTCCCAACCTGCAGTCCGGGGGCGCAAGAGACAATTGCGCACAATTTTGTATGCACTGACGTTACCGAAATTATATTCATAAAAACATTAAATTCATACAATCCCAATGTCTGAGAAACGTGTCTGTGTGTGTGTCTGTGTGTGTATATGTGTGTGTGTATATGTGTGTGTGTATATGTGTGTGTGTATATGTGTGTGTGTGTATATATATATATATATATAGATATAGAGTATAAAAACCTACAACCACTGTTAATTTTTTGCAATTAATCACTTCATTATTTTTGTGCGTCTATGGGGGTAGGAGTTGGGGTTGGGGGGGGCCTGTTTGTCTTGGACACAGGCAAGGGGGGCTTCAAGGAAAAAAGGGTGGGAACCACTGCTCTAAGCTATGCTATCAATATAGAATGATCTAGTGATGTTTATGTAAGAGAGAGTTTCCTTTTCTTTATTGGATGCAGGTGTGAACTTTAATAGACGTTCATGTACCTTGTATTTACATAAATCTGCTTTTCATGTTTGTTTGCAAGGTGTCCATTAGATCAGCCCCTGAATAATTTCAAAACTCAATAAGTTGGTATACCAGTATAGATGTAATATTCAGAAATGTCTTTTTTTCTTCGTCCATATCTGTTATAAATTAAACGACAACATATTTAATCCACAAAGGCCCTTCAATCCACTAAAACCGAGAGCTCAGCACCTCAAACCTGTTCTAGATTTGGATTAGGAGGGGAGCACTGATTGCTGGTGGTGATTACTAAAATCCTGATCGGTGTGAATAAAAAGATAAGGGCTAATTTCTTAACATTTTACTCTGTCCTTCTGTGTGGCTCATGAAAGCTGTATTTGAATGAAAGGCTACAATCTATCGTTTAATAGTCACATACAGCAAGCAAGAGAAATTATTAAGACAATGATGCTGTCTGCTGGATACATTTTAAACTGCAGCAAAAGTATGATAATTTTTATGTAATTATGAGTACTTTTGAAGCAACCTTTGAAACTATTTGGGGCTTTGGGGTTGGCTCAGAATAGGACTGTAAGTACTCTGTGATTTGAATGATAAATATGGTCTGCGTAGGTTAATATGAAGCTGTGTTTTTTGGTCAAAACATTCTCCACAAGGGGGAGCTGCAGGTGTTTCAGAATGAAAATAATTACAATATAGAAAGAGGAAATCTAATCCAGCAGGACTTTACGTATGCACCTATGTTTGTAATTACAAATTTCAAGTATTAAGTCAAAGACCATGTGTGCTGTTATCAACTGCATGTATGTAATTATAAATTGCCAAAGTACTAATATAATCAACAGTGACGGCCACAAAACAGACACATTGATATCAGCACATATGAAAAGTTCTATTAAAAGGATGAACATTTTTTAATTTACTGTTACAACAGCTAGTTAAACAGGGTCTATTCTGCTCTCATTAAAGATGTGTGCAGTTCTTCGGTGTTCTGACAACACTGACGATAGCCACACTACATATACGTAATTACAAAAAAATATATGTATATAACAGTTTTTACTACACTTTTGTTTCAACATCAAAACTCTCGTCAGTGAAAGATGCTTTATGGTTCTCTTGACTTTGGAATGTCTAACACTCCTTGAATCTGTTCTGTCCTGTGTGTCAGATGTGTGTAACAGCACTGATCTTCCAGAGGTGGAAATCATCAGTTTGCTGGAGGAGCAGCTGCCTCACTATCAGCTGAGGGCAGACACTATATATGGCTATGACCACGACGACTGGCTACACACACCCCTCATCTCCCCTGACACTAACCTCGACCTGACCACCGAACAGATCGAGGAGACCCTCAAGTATTTCCGTAAGTCTTTCACAGGTTTTATCGATTTCCTACATTCTGAACAGCAAAAAGTCTTGTGAAGTGCAGCATGTCCCAATCAGAGTAAAGCAACATTTGTAGTCAGCTCTTTAGGTTGAGTGGCTCAGTATGTCTAGACTCAGTGACAGCTGAACTCAGTGGGTGCAGCACTCCCACTGAGACAGGATACCAAGCAGCCCTTCCTGTCACTGTTCACTCGGAGCAGTAACGAGGTATATCAGTTCTGTCTTGTTTCCTCATGCCATGACCTGTCTGACCTGTCCTTTTAGATACGTCTTTGTGTGGAATAGAGTTTTTAATTCTATCAAAAGATTTTGTTAAATCTGCTGAAAGATTATGTGTCCCCTGAAAGATTTTGTTGGTTTATATACCTTCTTGGGAAATTGATTAACTCTTGGTTATCTTGATTATTCAGTTTAATTCAGTTATGCAATTAAAATATTAAAATGACAATTACTCTCTCAGAGAATGGCAAATGTTTGCTTTCACTGTAGGAATAGGGCCTCTGTTTCATGGACACTAATTTCTGCATGCTTTAAAACACTCATATCCCCATCCCTTCCTTACTTTTGACTTTTCTTTGACAGGTGTTGTTTAGGTGTACCTAACAACACAGATGCATACACAACTGTGGGGGATCTGTGAAAGATTATACAGTGCTTCTAGTACAATTGATACATGGACCTGCGCATTTCTCTTCCTCTCCATCCCTTCCTTCCTCTCTTTATTCTGGATTGATTTTATTTCACATTTCAGCCTAAAATAGTAAGACCCTTGCAGCACAGACTGAACCACTTATTGATTTTTATTGTGTGAGACTGAGATAAATGTCTCAGAATTTGAACATTTACCACACATCTACATTATTTGTGTATTAATCATAATACATTTACTGAGTAATGAGTTCACAGTTTGTGTTGATTTGTTTGGCGCTTGGTCAGTGCTGCAGAATCAAGTTTAACCAAGGGCATCATCTACCCCATGATTCGAAAGCCATTGCCCAACCTCCATGATGTCATCAGTCCAAGCCAAAAGCAGATTAGCTGGTGAGGTGGCAGGAGGCGAGACATCTCCTCAGCCCCTCCTGGCTCAGGAAAATTGCATCAGAGCCGAGCGCAGCAACAGATATCACTGAACACTGAATGTGATTCAGTGTTCATTCTGGAGAGGGATTTATGATGGCCTTGTGGCAAAAGTTACAGTCAATTAGATTTGTGGATTAAATGGCTTGAATTAGAATATTTTATCTTCTCTACATTTTAAACATTATTTTGGACCTTTTTTGGACCAAATTTTGAAGCTTCTGTGGGACTTTCTTTTACACTCGTGCATGCAGGACAAATGGCTAATCTAGAAGCAGCGCATCAAGAACTCTGTTTGCTTTCCATGACTGAACTGAGGCCATTGTTCCTCACTTGTGTCCTACTTCTAGCCAGGGGAGGACTAGAAGTAGTTGGCAGTGAGGATTCTAAATAGTCAGCTGCTTCTTTTGGCTGGCTGACAGCTCCTAACCCCCAGCCATTGTTCATACATAGACCAGCTCCATAGATTCCAATCATGCAGTACTATTTGATCAGTTATCACCACACAAGCCTGGTTGACCTGGAGTCTAATAGGGTGCACTGAATAAAAGAGCGAAAGAGGGTGAGAGTGCAGACAGGACAGCTGAGGCAAGTTAAGCAACAGCACATGCATGCACATGCCATCACCAGGCTCAGGCTAGAGTTGGAGCCAGTTGCTATGGCAACCCCTCTAGAAGGAGGTGCTGTGAAAATAGGCAGAGTTGGGAAGTGGGAGGGAGAGAAAGGATGAGGCAGGGCTTTTACTCATGACGGCTGAAAGGAGGAGCTCACCCCTGATGTAACGCAGTTCAATTGGTTGCTTATGTCGGAAGTCCCAGACCCCCGGTGTGTCTGATACAACCTTGACTACAGCAGTGCTGTGTGAGAAGCCTTCCTACGCAACACTGCTGATTCTCATCAGCACCCTCAAATTTCAAGCCACCCCTCCTCCCCATCTCTCTCTATCCATCCCACTGGATGGGATGCTCCATGTAGCTTCAGCTGTCCACTGTGACTTGGCTGACTCCCGGCAGAGAGAATGGGCTGCTGGGTGGGTGTGTATGAGGATGTGCGTGCAATTTGTGACCTCGGCCAGTGGACAGCACAAACTGCGACTCACGGCTGAAGGAGACTGAGCATGCAAAGATTTGTGGAGGCTGACTACTATGAGCTGGACTGGTATTATGAAGAATGCGCTGATGGTAAGATCAGAGGGGTCATCATACTTGCCTGTTTTTAGTCTATATAGTGTCGCAATCATGTAAGGAATTTCATCACATTTCTATATTTAGTTTTCTCACCTGACCTGATAAATCTTTAGCTTACGTTCTGTATTCTCTTATGTATCATACAGTGGTTCTAGTCCAGTTAAGAGATGAATATGTTTCCAGTGCAATTAAGAGGTGCATTTTTGTTTGAGGTGTGTGAGATGCAAGAAAATAGATGATAACTGATGGATGGATGCAAGAGTGAGTGTATCTGTTTGTAATATAGTAGTGATAAATCTAAGTTTCGAGAGAGCATAAAATTAACAATGTGGTAAACTGTTACGAGAGGATGCAAGAGCTTCAGAAGGTAATGAACTTTGTCTCATAGCCTTATATTGCATCAGACACAGTGAAGCCTATTCAGTGTTATCACTCAGCGTTATTTTAATTGTAAGTCAGCAGTGCTCTCTCAGCTAAGTTAAATTTCTTTGCTACACTGATCTGGTAATGTTGACTGTAACCAGGGTGAAGTCTTAACAGGGTTCATCAGGTGCCTTGGCAAAAGAGAAGAGTAGAAATGCAAATGAGGAGTTTATGCAAAATGTCTCTGGGTTTCCTATAGAAAGCTTGCTGTTGAATAAGCTCAGGAAAAATCAGCCTAGTCAATTTTAGGACAATTAACAGCATTTTGATATTAAATCATGTGAAATATTATATCCTTGTTATATACACATTTCTGTTTAACAGTAATTTTAAAGCTCAACCAATGGTTCTTGCTCATGTTAAACCTAGAAGTTCTCTACTAATTTCAGAACAGCTGATTATTGATGTTCTCCAGCTTGTATATTGCTGTTGAGCTCATGCAGTTTAAATGACAGCAGGTTTCATATCACTAGTGCTGGAGTCTGATTTATGACTAAGGGTGGTTACTCACTGATAACACATTGTGGCAACATGACTCCTTTCAGTAGACTGCTGTACTTTGATTAGCCTCTTATGCAACACCCCACTTAAAGCTCCATAAAAATGTGACAACTCATGCAGGGTCATTGTTACGTTTCTGATTAATTTTTTTATATATTCTTATATTAGCTGTGAGCCAAAGTACATTTTTGTCCCTTATGCTGTTTTTATTGCTGTTTGTTGTTATATAAGGCTACTCTAATTTCATGACTGATTATCTAGAGAAAAAAAATGAAGCAACAGTAGCTTTTTTGAATCTATATTTAATTCTATTGCTACGCATTTGCTGAATCACATTGGCATCAGCTTGGTAAAAAGATGACACTTGAATAATGAGAGCAGCCTGTTTTTCCACATTTTGAAACCTGATGCTTAGTTAAAAGGAGTATTATTGTACAAGAAGCCACCCCTTTCCCCCCTAAAAGAGATGGCTGATGCAAGTTTGCTGGTGCACTGAGTGCAGCCAATACCGGCCATTGAAAATGAGGCCAAATGTGAAGAACCTTCCACTCATTTTAAGATGAGGTGAACCCAAAATAACTTACTAAGCTTAACTCATGTATCCAGTTTGAATAGTTTATGTGGTTAGTGGAAAGCCATTATTCTTAAAAACCGTCCATTTCATCATCCATTTGTTTACTTATAGACTTCACTTAATAGTCAATAATGAAAAAAAGATATTATGTTTATTTTTATTTTAGTTGGAATATGTGAGCAAAGTTTCATTGCAGTTGTAATTATCTAAGCGGCCCTTGATCCACGTGACTTTGTGTGTGTGATGTGGTACAGTCCTGTTCATTCATCAGTGTGGTACCGTACAGAGCCGCTGACCCACATTGGGGGCTGTTTTTGATCTGCAGTGCATTTGGGGCTCTCTCTGCCCTTAATTTACTGCAGAGTGCTGCTCAGCATATTGATAACCTCAGAAAGGGGAGAGGGGCATTCACCAGCCTACACACACAGACTTTCTCACATTTATATACACGCCCCCTATACCACCCACCCTGTCTCACTCGCACCACTTTCTTTTTTGTCCCTGCAGCCCTCTTGTCTCTCTCCCACCCCTCTCCCTGTGTGTGGGTGTGTTTGGGGGGGTGGGTGTGTTGGGTTTATGAAGGGGGGTGGTGTGGAAGGGGGTTTGGAGAGGAGGAACAGAGCCACTTTCATTCTGGGTTCTGGGTTCTGGGAGCATACGGCAGCCTGTCTGCCATTGTGTCTCCATAGGAATGTGAGGCCACTGAATGCTTACTAATAGGCTTTGCAGAACCAGCTCAGTGCAGCATACATAGTGGTTTGGGAGTGAGCAGTCAGGATTTTTTTTTGCCATGTAGGGAAGCAATGTGACCCTTTGTACAACTACTGGCACTAACATTTCACAAAAAAATAGAAGACGATAAACTCTTCTGGTGACACTAAATAGCTCTTGTAGCTTTCCCCATGTTCTATGTGGTTTGAAGTTCAGGAGAAATCTCTGTTGCTTTTGCTCCATTGGAGATTTGCTAACTTCTAGTAAGTCTATTTTCATATTTTGATTCTCCTTTGGTATGATCACATGGTGGTTAGTTAGTTAGTTTTTCCCTATGGTTTCTATACGAGAAACATAAGCAAATAGGACCCATCTGCGGGACAAGCAGGATTATTTGAACCAGATAATGTAAGTCCAAGAATAAAAGAAGTTAGGAACATTTTAAATGGCAACATTTGGAAACATCAACATTACACCTCAATATAAAAAATCTGCTGTGTGTTTGACTATACCCATTAATCCCCTGAATTAGCTGGTGGGCTGCATTCAGATTTAGATAGTGGTGGTGAGAATTCCTTATTCCTCAGTCTCTACAGCTTCTGCAGACATTAGGACATGTCCCTTCACAATACCTTGAGAATTAACCAAACTTTGTGGGTAAATGGACCAAAACTGGCAAAAGAAAATTTCATAAACCAATTGAATTGGATTTGCCTTAATGAATATTATTTGCAGTGTTTGGTCAATTGTGTTTACTTGGACTTGTGGACTTGTAATGGACTTGTGAAAAGCTATTATTAGCTGCAGTAGCTGTATATCTGTTTGGAATAATGGCAAGTCCTTTTGAGAGCGCCAGCAAGAAATCCAGTGGTGTTTGCATTTTGAATGGCTTTAGGGACACAGGCTATCAGGCGGCCACACCTACTCAACAGGTGTAGCCAAACACAACTGTGCCTCAAGAGGTTGCCATAGTGCTTAAAGGAAGAAACCATTCTGCTTTTAAAAAAGAGGGGTGCTGGCTCTCAGTTTTGTAACTAATGCTTCTCTTTTACCAAAACAGGACATTTAACACTGCAATTGTTCAGTACAAAAATAATAATTTATTTAACCATTCGCTCTCAGTCACATGATAAAACTAAGATCTTATTAAAATCATTGGATGATTGTACGCGCTAGTCCCCTTCAGTTTGTAGTTAGGTGAATGGTAGTGGCAGGACTGTTGGCAGGTGTGTGCGTTGGGCAGTGCTGTGTGCGCCTGTATGTGTGTTTTATCTGAGCAGGTTGCCTTGGATGAAGTTTGTTAGTTTGAGACACCCATATGGACGAGTGTGACAGGCTTAGCTATGGCATGGAACATCAGGCAAAGCTTCCTGCTTTGGTGTCGCTAGTCCATAAAGACCATGGACCTGCCTGTCCACAGTTCAGCTGAGGAAAACTTTGAGTATGACTCCTCTTCAGAACTGCCCGATTGCTCAGCTCTATCTGGCTTCACCAGTTCCAGCTATGCTGATGCTGATGATGAACATGATGTGGAGCCTTACACACTGGAAGAAGGTATCCTTTTCACCTCCTCTGATAATGTGTTATATTGTGATGTTTGACTCTAGCAGACTGTGTGTTGCAATGGCCCAGCTGAACTTTTGCTAAATTTAGTGTTAACAGTTTGGTTTCTGAAACACTCCCACTGCAGCAGGTTTGACCTCCTGTGGTTATGCTGAACAAGTCACTGAACATTGGAGCCCTGATGTAAAATATTTATTCTGCAGGACTGTTTGTCAGCTTTGTATTATGTTATGTTTATATAACCTTTTTTAATGTCACCTAAAGTACTAAATCTACATAAATGTATGAATACATGATGGTGTTTTTTTTAACATAGTCATGTGCTGTTTTCTTAATGTTTAGGCTGTGTTTGAATAAGGTCAAAGTGTACTGGCACCATGTGGGAGAAATGTATTGGAGCAGAACTTGAAGCTGATATCATCTCTAGCATAGCAGCATGATGACACATGTCTCGCTACCAGCCTCACCTCACTGAGGTATACAGTAAAACAGTGCTAAAGTGTAAAATGGTGTCCAAATTCTAGACGCTTTCATTGACCTTTTTATAGACCTATTTGATATGATGTGGTCAGACCTAATTGATGTGATCAGGCCTGTTCGAGGTGATCAGACACATTTGGCGTTTTGTGATTAGTCCATCTATGTCATTAGATACTGCACTTTGTTATTGAACATGGATACTCATGTTTGTCCATGCAGTGTTGATCATATTCAGTCTGATCCTCAGGAGACGTTTTGCAACTCAGATTTGCATTGTGGCCATTATGTGTATATGGTGAGAACTGCAGTCTGGTGGTTGGATGGTACTTGGTTTTGTGGACTACATGTATGTGTATGTCTCCTTTAGCTGTGATGTTCTCTAAAGACCATGCAGCTCTGCCTTAGGCAAGTATTTTCTAAACTGTAAAAAAAAAAAATACTTCATGACTTCATACAGCTGAATGTAGCATTTCAAAACATTCTAAAATGTTAGAAGCAATCATATTTGAATGTAATAATATTCAAGAAAATATTTGCACTCTTTGGAAACAAAAAATGAGTGTTTTAAAACATCAAAAAACTTTGTCATTTGTATTCCTTGTCATTTGTATACTGTAATATAATCAAATCGTGGTTGTGTTTGAAAGCTGTTGTTGCTGCAGTCTCTACTGTGTTCGCTATTGTACTGTCCTGTTAAGACCCTGGTTATCTATTAATGAGTTTGATCTCAGTTTCACTGGCAACTGAAGTGGCTGTGTCCTCTGCACCACTCCCAAAAGATGAGTGGAGTACATAGTCAATAGTGAGAGCACTACCTGTGTTTGTGTGCTGGGTGGGTGTCTGAGAACTGTGTTCATCAGCTGTTGTTTTCTTATTGAGTCAAAGTTTTGGCACAATTTTGAATTTGTACGTGATTTGGTTCTTGCGTACGCCAATAATATGTTCTTCAGATCTTCACAAACCTTCTGAAATTGGGATCTGTTATATAATTAAACTTTTTAATTTTTTGTATAATCTCAAGCCTTTTAAATCACCAAAAAATGTTTGTACAATCTCTGTTTTGCTTTTTTGAATGTGTGTGAGCTGTGTGTTGCTGACTCTGCCTGATTAGTCACTGCATGGCTGCCAGATATTTAACAGGGCATCTGTAGTCCCTTCAGTTGTGACGCAAACGGAAATGTCTGCTTTGCATTTACTGCCTCACATGGTACACACTCCCAGAGAGCACAGGAGAGCCCTGGTACATACCTGCCCAATAAAGATGAGCGGTTTATGACCATTATTTAAAAATTCTGATGCTAATTTACATGCGTTCTGTTTTCCGTTTCTTATCAGCACTTTAGTGTTAGAATTATGATAAGGACCTTGCCTTTCTGATAGTGTATACAGAAATGACTCATGGCTCTTAAAGGATTAAAGATTAAAGTTTAGTGTTTAGAAATCTGGTTATTTCTAAGACATAGAAACACACATTCCTGTATGTTACAGAGCTTTTTGTTGTGTTGGATGGAACAGCTGAAAGTGTGTTTTTATTTCTCCAGGGAGAGGGACAGGGTTGTCAAGCAGGGTTGCGTGAGAGATGGTAGACAATCATTAAACGTCACGGTTAGTAGAAACAGACAATCCGGGTGGGTCTGTTTTGTAGACAATGAAATCGTGCGGAAAAATAGAGTTTAGTTTCTATTCCATGCTCAAAACAAGCAACTAGTTACTTGATGGTGAAATATGCACATCTGTTCTGTTATCCAGACTTTTAGTGTTCATTGCCTAGCCTCCTTACACCAAGGGACAGGACAGCAGTTTTCTCTGTAAATATGGCATGCTTAAGGTCAGTGACCCAGAGAGGTTTTAACAGGTAGTATTAGATCCAAATGTGCCAGTTCTAAAGTGTGTAAAAGTGGGGATTTGGGTAATGAGGATTGGTTGATTGGTGCCACATTAAAAAGAAATTATCAAACTGAGTACAATTGATTTTAATTTAGCATGTCCCATATCAGCTTTGATGATGGTAAATATAGTCACTGCCCAGCCATAGTTCTACCTCTGCTGGGATGTTTACATGCTAGGGTGCAGCACACCATTGTTTTGTTTTTTTGGTTTGTTCCCACCTTTCACTCCTTGAAGGTGGTGTTAAGTTCCAAGCAAGGTACCAGCATATAAATGCTATTTTTCCAGACCAGAGATTAAGCAGCTCTTATGTCATAGAAGCTGCAGGGTGTGGGTGGTACTCTGAAAGCACTGTGTGCGCATGTGTGTGTGTAATAAGTACACACAGTAATTTTGGTAATTTATATATTTTTGAAGTGATAATCTCAGGGATAAGTGTACTGATGGTATTTTCAAAATATGTATGTATCATAAAACAGGTTTATAGCTATTAAAGAGAGCCTGTTACTGATTAAACATCATCCCATTGTGTTACTGTTATTCATTTATTAAAAAACAAATATCTTATTTTATTGTTGTGTTCCATCTTAAATCATCTTTTTTCATGAAATTATTTCATGCAAAGTGCTCAATAGAACTTGCCATAAATGTCTTGCCATAAACCATTTTCCCATGTTTATTAACCTTCTGGGGGTTTTATATGAAGGACTATGCAAACATTTAAAATAGCTGTCAGTTTCAGAATTTGAATATTGGATTAATAATTCATCCAAACTGATGGTGTCCATTTTTGGTAACTCTCCTGCAGTGCTGTGTGCTGATAGAGTGGGCCAGATGACTAAGACATACAATGACATAGACGCTGTTACACGTTTGCTTGAAGAGGTAAGTCCTTCAGACTTCTAGTTGTGCATATGTGGGTGTAAGAGGGTGGATGGGTTATTCCAAGCTGTGATGGGTAAAAATAGAGAAGTATCATCATCATACACAGTATGTTCCAGCTGTTAACCCTGTAGGGCATTTATTAATATGGGGGCCCTGTGTATTTCAGAGTTGCTATTTGGATTTTAGGTTGGAAAGTGATAAAACTGATCATTTCAATCCTAAAATCTGATTTGGATGGGCTCACTGATGATTAAGAATTTGCTCAAACTGAGGGATTTTGCTTACATGCTTTAAATGTGTTTGTTAATTCATTCAGAAAATAGCATTAAACCCAGGCTGAATCTAAAATGGCTCTCTACTCCCTATGTAGCTCGTTATGTAAGTTATAAAGTGAGTGTTGGGGTCTACTCCCGAATGGTGCCAAATTTGACCTGGGTTTGTGCACGTGGCTAAATCCCGAATTATTATCTTTTAGACATATGTGGTGTGGTGGTGGTGGTGGTGACCTAGTGGGTAGGATACTTGCCTCTGGACCAGAAGGTCATGGGTTCAAATCCTACTTTCAGCATGTAACCACTGGGTTCCTGAGCAAGAACCTTAACCCCAAGTTGCTCAAAGGGAGACTGTCTCCTGTAGTTTGGGAATGAAATTCGCTTAAAAGCATTTCCATGCCGGAAATGGAAATGGAAAAGAGACATACAACATGCACTGTTCGTAATTGGTTATTATTCATGGCAATGTTTTTCATTAACCAAAGCAATACTATACTTTTTAATAGTAATGCAATAAATCAACATGAATATTATGAACTGTGTCAACAAACGGGATGAACTGTGTCACAAATTATTATTTCTTAAATAACCATATGTTCCGTCTAGGGCATGTTTCCCGCCGGATTACTGAACTGTACATTCAGTATCCTACCCTTTAGTGTTGACATGGAGACATATCTCAAAGCCCGGGTAAACAGAGCTTCGGAAGAAGGAAATGTCCGAGTTGTTTTTTTCCTAGACGGCATGGGGCATTTGCATGTTCTTCATTACTCAGTGAAATATTTTTCTTTTCCTGTCTCTGTCCCTCTGACCTTTTTTTTTTTTTTTTTTTTTTTTTTAAACGAAGCAACTGGTCAAGAAGAATATCAATCATCAGATATCAGTAATGAAAGAATTTTGGTACGAATTGTATGTGGTAAGACAAAATGTGGCAACAAGCAAAAATAACAGGGCATCATACTAAGAATATTAGACAATTTGCAGATATTTACAACACTATATTTACAACAGTGTGTCGAATCACTGGGCCCATGCCTT
>JBBJLR010000007.1:10594651-10607023 GCA_037577145.1 Brachypetersius gabonensis
ATATATATATATGATATTCATATATTGCATCATCTTCATTATACAAATACATTGGCTGATTGGTTGACTGATTGGAGATGATTGGTTGATTGGATATTATGACGAGTACTCATACTCCTCTGCGCTCCGCCGGCCAAAGTCCATCCAGCCCAGGTAATCTCTGTCCTTTATACTGTGGGGTCTGGACCTGCTGGCGGGGCTCCTGCGATATGAACCTGAGAGAAAGGGGGGAAATCCTGCTGTTACAAACTGCAGAGACGAACACATTTAAAAGTGTAAAGATTAGTAACTAGAATAGCTGAATTTATAGATTAAAATGACTATGGAACACATGTACAAAGAAAAATCTATGGTTATTGATCATCTGAACATTTATATACAGAATATCTTTGAATATGTAGATGAAATGTAAAGACAGTCGTTTTGTGGTTGTGTGAAAAGGTCACATGTAGGCTGCTGTTGTTAATTCTGTACGACTGTAGGACTCTTAGCTTGTTTGTCACAATGGTGCTTGTGAATGTAAAAGCAGAGCACTGAGTAAGGTGTCCTACCTTTTCTAGAAATAAGTCTGGCCAGCAGTTCATTCAACTTGTGGGTAGGGTCCTCCTCCACCTCCTCTTCCTGTGCTTTAGAGAGCAAGCCACTCTGACCATTAGGGGGCACAGCACGGGTGTGTCGCATATGTTCAGCTATTACCCCATCCAACTTCCCCTCGTCCAGCAAGTGTGTAGGTAGGGCAAGGCACCCACTGCTGTAGAGAGCCGCCAGCAGCACACACACACAAATTCCAGCATTCATGGCTAACACACACATACACACACAAAACAAGATTCATTTATAACTGACTGACACTAAAATGGATTTTGAATGTAGTTATCAATCAGAAAAGCTTAAGCATAGTAGACAGTAGCTTTGTAGGATAGCTTCTGATGAAATTGGCAGAAGAGAGACCAGGGAGGATGAGGATAAGGATAAGGGAGAAATAATTAAGCCAGCCTGCTTTTCACAGCTACAACTTCTGCATTCAGTCAATGCAAACATAAAAAGCACAGTCATTTTCAACAGCGTTAATACCAGGTCATAAAATATTCATTAAGTGGATTGACTGAACTGCACTTCAGTGCATGTTGTGGGTCAGCTACAAATCTATATACTTACTGACTGGCCAATTAGATACAATCATATTCTATTATATTATACATATTGTTTTTGTCCACCACATAAAGAGACAATAATTGATCTGTGTAATGCACTTGAAGAGCCAGTTTCTTTGCTGTCTAGTCCATCCTCTATGCATAGAGAAAAAAAAGAAAAGAAATGAGCACCATATCAGCTAAAATTCGTCAAAAGAGCAACAGTGTAGTCTGAAGGGATTTTTGCATAAACCTAAACATTTAAATTATAAATACCAACCATCATTATTATTATTATTATTATTATTATTATTATTATTATTATTATTATCTGAATGCAGTTAAATGAACCTGCAATAACCCTGTCATTATTGCTGCTCCCTGCATGACGAAGTATCAAAATAAGATTTTACTGGCAAAAGTTTAATATAGGACACATGCCCCACTACAGAATGTCAAAAAGGAAAGAGGAGACTTAAAGCAGTACCTTGAGCTGAGAGTGAGGCTGGCAGGCAGAGAAGAGCAGGATGGTAGAGAGGAGAGAGAGTGAGACCACACGCTGTGCTGAACCAGTGCAGATCAGAAACTTCTGCACACATTGAAGGGGCCGCCCTTAAATACCCCTCTGGAGTGGGCTGGCTCTGTGTCCTGCGTAGCAGCAGCCCAGCTATTGCCTCGCCTGTGTGTATGCATGCATGTGTGCGTGTGCATGTGTGTCAGTGCAAGCGTGTGTTTGCGCAAGCTTGACGCAGGACATGGTGCCTTATTTTCATAAGATACACATTATGACATTGTCACTGTAGGGAATGGGGGCCCTTCCTGAATACACACAAACACTTACAAAAACCCCTTGGTATGGCATCCCCTACCCCTATTCCAGCTCTCACCAAATAGTTTAACACTCTCCTAAATGGTGGTTCAGTGGTTCATGAATAATATGTGGGAGACAGAAAAGTACACTTTTTAAAGAATCATTTTTTAAAATATCAATTTAAAAAAATCTTACACACGCACCAAACCCCAGAGTAAAAGGTAAAGGCTTGGGAGCATAGTAAATGTCAGTGTGCTACAACTGCTTGACATTTTTCACACACAATCTAAATATCATGTATGCAATCCATTATAATCACCTGTGTATGGAATAGAAAAGTCAGTAATATTTTATTACGTTTGAAAGTAGCTCTGGTAGAAAACTAAACAACTTTAACCTCTTGCATTTAATAATTATAGGTTTATTTTTCCTTTTGAATGGAAAACGGAGTGTTCCTCACTATTTTTCAATCATACACTTTGATAACTATGATGATGTATCATTCACTCTGCAGTCCACATATTTCATGAAAGAAAACTAAGCTCTAATAACAGCCTGAGCCAAATTCATTGTTGCTGTGGCATCACAAAAAAAATAATTTGTATGTTTCCACTTACTCAATCTAGAGCAGTTTAGGTCCAATTTGTGCAGATGTCTGAAGGAGTATTTTAACTTGGACTACTTTTTGAATAAGGCACAATACAGGGTAGTCAATCAGAAAATAGATTTTTACATCTGTCTATCTATCTAAAAATCACAATAAACAGCCTGGTTAATGGTAAAGGATGAACAGCAGTGGGAAATAAAGGGTATGGGCCCTCTAAACCTTTAAATGCTAACTACATACAACAAAATCAGTATGTAGATTAAGCAGTTATGAGAGTGAGGATTTTATTGGGGCTACACAAGCAGGCCTTTAGAGTTTAAGGGATTAATATTTTTTCCTCTCCTGTGGCTAAAGGATATGTGTTGCAATAATTAGCAGCTCTGGCTTGCAGAAGCAAGAAAAAGGAAACACTTGTATCTGCTAACCAGTAGGAGGCGCTCGTCTGTGAGTGGAGACTGCAGGATGAAGAAAAAGAAAGGAGTGAGATTAGAGTAGAGATTGAGAGGGTGGTGTTGTTGAAATGAAGGTCAGGGGGACTAGAGTGGATAAAGAGCTTCCACAGTCCTCTCTTGTATCTCATTCTATTTCTGCACATTCACTTTAAGAGACCAATAGCATTCAGCCAAAGGAGGAGAGGATTTTACACATGTGGGATGCTGAAGTTAATGTAGCTCTACTTTGACTTGCCAAAAGGTCCCTATGAGACTGCTTTAAGTAGGCTTGGCTGAGAAACCTCTGTTCAGCAGTTCACATGTCCTTCATTGATCTTTGTATAATCTTTGTATGATCTATGGATAATAAAATAGATTTATTAATCAATTAACCCATACATGGGTAAAGAAAAGGTATAGTTTAATTACTAAATAAAGCTGGCCTGTACAGGACAATTTCAAGATTAAGCCAAATATGTATAGTTTTTGTTTTTGTTGAGATGAGACCAATGTCAAGCCTAAACTAATTTACCCTATTATGCAATAAAATACCCCCAGTAAAGAATGGTGGTGGTAGTATGACTAGATGCTAGCTATGACTTTTTCAGGGATTGACCTTAATTTTTCCATGTGTTCCTGGCCATGGCCTTTTGTTGTTGTTTGGGTGTCTTGTTTTCACCTTAGTACATCTTCTTTTTAGTGGTCTTACCTGTGTCTACTTTGTTACTCCTTCTATCCCAGGTGTTTCTAGTCTTGTCTTGTGAAAAAGTAGCCTTCTTGTTTCACAGTGTTCCTCAGTCTGGCCATTTGGCAGTTGTCCTGTGTTTACCCCAAGTTGTTGAAGGTTCCTTGTTATTTTGTAGAGTTTTGTTTCAGTGACTTGTTCCTTAAAATAAAGATTGCTATACTCACATATGTAGCCTGCCTTAGCATCTCACATGTGTGACAGATAGGGAATCTGAATTGCTTATCCTTAACCAGCATAGCGAAGGAGTAACAGTCCAGTAGAAGCAGTAGCAGTCCCAGCAGTCTGTCCCAGCAATCATTTTCTTTTTTATACTAAAATGATCCTTTCTTTATTTACTTCTCAGAATGCTTTCTTCTAAGACAACAGAGATGTTGTCTTCTAGGACAACGCTTTAAACATGCATTATACAAAGGCTGTAACATTATTAGAAAACTGTTTATGATTATTCAATCACATATGGTTTTTCAGAGTGCCACAGTCATGCATGAACTACCAATTAAAATTACAGTTGCTTTCACTTCAGGATAAAACCATGATCACGTTGTGTTTCGTCCTGTTCTGAGGTCTAACACAAGGACTTGCTCTTCATGGTTTTTCTTTCTGTTTGAAACAAACCCACTGGCTCACCTACACCTCTTGAAGATGAGTGTGCAATCCTGCACTCATGTTTGAGTGTCCCTGCTTTTCACAAATGATGCTAACAATGATCACTGTTTATTCCAAATATGTAGTCCACTCCCACTGACAGACTCTAATGAAAACAGTGCATGACGATGGCCGTTAATTATAGAAAGTTTCCATTGCAAAGTGTTGCAAAAAACAGTCACAGTTTTGTAGGACAAAGGTAGCTGGTGTGCATTAGATGAAGAACATCACAGAAATAGGATGTCATTAGAAGCATTTCCTGCAGAGGGAAATAGCCTGTCTGTGTATTATGGGATGTGGTCCACTTTCTGTTGAAAAGCATTACTGCATTAATAAGACAGCATGTGCCAAGTCAAATTTTAGGCAATTAACATAGTAGGTACACTGTTGTTCCCATCATCAAAAAGATTTAATTCACACAGCTGTGAAGTGACATGTCAGCATCTTGTTACGTTAACCTGCTTTTAAAGTTGTGATTATTTCTTTCTGTTACCTGGAAAGTTACCTTTTTGGTAGAGGCAAAGTTATATTCTGTCAATACACTTACGTATGTACGCATGAACATACGCATGTTCATACCAACAGTCAAAACATTTATACTTCTGTCTGCATAAATAAACACACACAGACAACAAAGTAACCCATTATTTTTGTCTTTTTTGATTTAACAGTGTAATATTATTAGATTTATTAAATATGTAGAAAGACAGATTTTTTTTGAATACCAAGAGGAAGTTCCCTGCACAGGCAGAATGCAACAATGCATCAACACAACAGAAAATCTGAAATATATCTGTTCACTGTTTAATCTACAAATATAAAAAGTAACACAAGTCTGATGTCAACAGCTGTTTTTAGCACATATCTTCTGTTGGGTCATTCTATGCCATGCTGGGTCATTACCAGTAAGAGTCCTTCTGCAAGATCCTAACACTATATTTGGCTACATCCATAATGAGATTATGATTATAGGTTGCTCTGGATAAGGATAGCCTATCAGCCAAATCAAAAGTAAATGCAAGCAATGCAAGGGGTGTTTCATGTCCAACTTAGGACATGAAACATTCCAGTCAGTGTTAGCTGTACTTAGTATTTGTTTCAGTGCAAACAAGAGAATGTATTTACATACAAAGTTGGTAATTATTTTTTAATTGTGGCTCAGATATTATATAATGTTCTCAACAATTACTCAAAGCATCAATCTACCTGATGGCTAAAGGATCATACTGCTATACCACATAGGAGTTGTGCACACTGTGACTGTAACATGTGTGACTGTACGGAGCAGCTTTACTCTACTTTTTCACGCTTATACTCAAGGATTATCCGTGAACTCAATTGATTTGAACTATTCATATAATAAGCGTATTGTTCATTTAGTGCAACTCTGTATAGGATTGCCTTTGGGTGCTAGAATTTATGTTAATATAATTATTCACAATTGAATTGGCCTTTTCTAATTAGTAGTACCATGCGACCAAAATACTATGCAGTATATAATAAAGACACAAATCTATGGTTTAAATGAAAATTTTTTTTTTAAAAATTCAGATTTGTGCTCAGTGAAGACCACAAAACATACAGGCCACAAATGGATGATTTTTTATATGATATGCACATTTATTTTCTGTGGTGTATAGATAACACTGCTTTCCAGCTTTCCAGCTGAGCTGATGCAGGTCTGCTTAAAGTTGTGTGTAGAGGTTCTTTATATTGGCCATGTTCTTCTCTCTTTTCTTGACCAATGTAAAAATTCTCATTAGACTCATTGCAAAACTGTGTAATTCAGCTCCCCTCTTTCTTTTACATTTTTCTCTGCTTTTTAATAAAGGGAAAATCCTTAAAAGGGCAATTAAACTTGTGGGCAAGGTCATAGCCTTCCACAGCAGCTTCCAAGCCAAACAAGATCTCTTCTTATCAGAACAATAGCAGCTATATGAATAGCAATGAGGATCCAACAGAGAGCAGACCGCCCATCCACTCTTCACGCAGTCTGTTTGAGGAGGAAAAAGACAACATGATTCATTAAATAACCCAGTCACAGAGCACAGTGTTTGGAGTGGGCACAAAATGCTGGCACATGAGAGTGGCAATTACTTAGAGAGTGTGAGTCAGAAGAGACAGTCCTTTCGCTGGTACTCACTCACTCCTATTGCCACATGGATACTTTTGTGCTCCTAGATGCAGTCTAAAAAAAAAAAAGAGGCCAAATCCATTGCTTTCAAAAGGACACATATTAAAGAGCAATGAGAAAGACCATTTTCTAAAACATCATATTACTATAAAAGCCCATTATAATAATCAGAAGAAGTTGTGAATGTGATGGCTCAGGTGATTCCTCAAAGTCCAAACTCTTTCGTCCTGTTGTGGCTCCACTGTGTTCATATCTTCAGATCATCTCCAGGTATTATCACGGCATGCAATACTGCTTTTTTGTAGTCTCACCCTGTGTTATTTTTTTAAAACATGAATCACTCAGTAAATGACATGCCATCTATCTAGCAACAGTTGCTAAATGCTAAACACTTCTGATGAGATGAGAGTAGCTAGCATGATAACAGCTCTGCTCTATACAGAATATGTCATATTCTGGCTAACGAAAGCCCTAAGACAAGTTTGAATAAAGATTCAAATTGAGCAGCAGGTGTTGAAGGGACAGAAAGGGAAAATTAAGAAAGAGGGAAATTAATCTTGTTCTTCTGGAGGCTACAGAAATATTTCTAAGCCAACGTTAATTTAAATGCAGTGCCACACATAGCGCAGGTTTGAGTAACTGATGCTCTGCTAGACAATAAAATCTCATGTCTAAAAGTGCAAAGTGCTGACTAGCACTGGACTGGCAGAAATCCAGACAGTTTCATTGCGATTGGAGCTGTAGTGTCTTAGCTAAGTTAATGGTAGCCTATTTAGCACGCCAAAAGCATCACATGCCAAAGTACAGGTTACGTCCCCCTTTCGAGTTAACTGATGCTAAAATAACACTGATTTCGAGTACAATAGGATAGAGGATGTTAAAGGCAGCGGAACATGTTTATTTGGTCATTTACTAGATAGATGGAATAGAAATATGAAGCCCGTAGACCCCTAGCCAGGACTATGTGAGTCAGGCAATATTCATATTTCCTGAAGACAGTCACCTCTAACATCGCTGTAAAAATCAAACTTCTAGCCATTTCACCTTTAACGTGATATTGAAAAAAAATTATTTGGGAATTATATTTCCAAATTGCTCATAAAGCTGTTATACATTGTCATTTTGCATTTAGGTCTGTAGACTGTATTGCTTTTGGAGTAGAAGATTTTTGATTGTATAGTAGCGACCATTCAGGAAGAGGAATTATACTATAGCAAAAACTATTAAAACACACCCAGCACAGTGTAAACAAAGACTGGTTACAAAAATCTGTGGTAAAAATTCTCAATATTTTTTTAAATTCTTATTCTGATTCAGATACACCAAAGAAATTCCTAGATGACAGAATAAGCAACAGTAGAATTTAATAAGCCAACAGAGAACAAAGAACACACACTGGAGGGAATCTACAGTGTGCCTGCTAGTGAACTGCACACCTGACTTAGTGAGTGTTGATCTCCTGGGTACTCATGTACTCCAGAGTTATTAGCTTGATTAGAAACAGCTGTGAGTCATTTTGCTGAAAAGCAGAGCAGGGTGGTGCTGCTACAGGTGTGGCATTGGGATGCAGCATAGGTAGTCTATTCTTATTCTGACCAGATTGAGTTTACATCTCAGTTTTAGTCACATGACTGGCTTTATAATGTGGCTCTATATCTGCTTGATGGTTGGAAGATAATGCTCTTTCACGTGTTTACATCATATGAATTTTTGGCCAGTAACTACTTGAAAAAAAGTTACATTAGCAAATAATGAATGTTGACTGGTCTGTGAAAGCTAGAAAGGTTAACATTTTTTTTTTACTTAAGGCCTTGTTTAACATTGCGAGAAAAGATGGTCTTAAATCCATTCACACTGAAGAGGTATGTGTAGGGCATTTGTGTATGTGTAGATAAAATAGTACCCAAAGAATATGTATTTCTTCAGTATACATAAAAACCTAGAAGACACAGATAAGTGTACTGGTGTTTTTGGATAGTAAATAAAATGACCATATTTCTTTTACAGACATCACATCTCCTGAGTCTGTAAGTTTCTTTACAGTTGACCATTGTTTTTTATCTGAAAGATGAATATCTGGTGATGTAAAAGATTTTATTCATGTGACCATATTACACATGAATCCATTTGAAGCAAATTTGACATGTTGCTTTTTTCAGCATTGGCAAATTTCAGGGCAGTAGTTGATATCTGAAGGTGAAGGCCAGCTCCTCTGATAGGAACGTGGCCTGCAGCTGCATCTTCCTGATCCACTGAAGCTCTGCTGTTGAGCATCTCAAGTGTTGGGCTCTAGTGTGCAGTCATGCAGATGCCTCACTGACTGCCACGTTGCATAGCAACAACTGAGACTCCATCGTCCTTCCTTTCCAATGAGAAGTGGGTTGGCTGCATCCTTGGAAACCCCTGAGCGGGCAGGTGGCACAGCTGGGTGTCGAACCCATATGCCTGCACTGCTAACAGTATATATATCTCATCATGGGACTGAAAGCCTGTCCCTTAAGGAAACTGGTTAGAAGCACAAACTCAAACATGAGTGCCATAATGAGTGGATAGATATGGACTGCATTACTGCTTGGTTGCTTGTGCAATGCCTCTAGAAACAGGAAGAGTTCTCTAACAATATTTAAGTCATTTCAGACTGCAGCAATTCATGGCTGAGATGGAAAGCAGATGACACACACTGAAATGGAGATGCTAATGATAGAGAACAACAGTATCGATCTGTCAGGTTTCTAAAGAAGTGAATCTACAGCTACTCCAGTGTCATCTTCATTCTGAACACTATAGTACTTTGGCTAAATGACACTTTTACTCAGTATTCTATCCATTTCATTCTATAGGAAAGTTATTCTTTCCTTTTTACCCAAATGCACTGTTTATTGTGAAGGGTAAGATTGCATCAGCCATTTCCAAGCCCTTCTCATGCTGGGCTATAACTGTGCTGGAGGCTGCAAGACATTTCAAGACCAAGGCGAGCACATTTATGATAACAAACATAATACTATTAGAGACAATGCATGGCAAAGTTCTGCTGGAAATAATTAGGCCACAGAGTCAACCGTTGTAGAATATTAGATTAACATGGCCAGCAAAGATTAACAGTTCGGACCAATTATAGCTGAATGTTTGCTTGGTTACAGATTAAGAGTCTGATGTTTATATACACCAATTTCAATTCAAAATCCTTTCACATTCTAGAGTAACTGTCATTGTTCTTTGTCTATTTTTCTGTCTCAAACATACTGCACATGTGATCACACACACATTGCAATGTTCAGTATTTTTTTAATCTGATTGTCAACCACTTCTTCTCACTTCCTATGTAGTGGATATTGTTCTGGATGACCCTATGGCCCTGCTCTTTTCTTGCTTGAAAACAGGCCTGCTGGACATCACCGTACAATAATATCTAATCCTTCCCTGAATCAGAAACTCAGTCAGTCACTTCCCTTTGCACAGTCCCCTGAGACATCACTGCCTTTGCACAGTCTCTCAGCATTCCCCAGACCTGGAACACAGACACACACACGCGCACGCACGCACGCAAGCACGCACGCAAGCACACACACACACACTGCCACATTTACTGCTATCCAAAGCCACATGAAGGCAAAGCTCAACTATGCCACACTGAAGAATTTCAATGTAACAGTGTGGTTTGCGGATCAACAAAATAAGTAGAGAATCTTAGTCTTTATTTTGAGAGATACTGTCCTTAAGCCTTGTTATGTATTATGTTTCTATATTATCAATCTACAGAATGTACAACAAAGTGCCATCATATGGATGGAGCTGAACGGGCATTAAGCTATTAAACTGAACATATTAAATAGGTTTATCTCTGCTCCCATAACCATTTGCACTATGTCAGGAAATTAATGAAAAAAAAACCCCCAGAATTCATATAGTAGTCACTACTGTTTTATAAAAGCATGTGATGGTGAAATTGTAACGGGAGGAGAAATAGAGCATGGAAATGTATTCACAAAGGAACAAAAAACAGGAATCTACACAACACAAAACACTCAACTAACATAGGAAGTAACAAAGTGAATCTAAACAAAGCAAAAGAGACTAGGCTGTAAAACACATAAGCATAAACACAAGGCCTGGGGAGGAGACAGGAACAAGACAGGTGGAAGCACTAATAAGGAGGCGGGACCAGGGTGGAGACAAACATCACAACAAAGACATATGGCAAAAGATAAAAACACAGGGAAAAGAGAGAAGAACATAAAAAGACTAAGAAACTTAGGAAAAGATGGTGAATGTTACAAGAAACCAAGAAACAGGGAAGAACACAGGGGTTAGCGCAGGCTAATTTAAAATTATCCAAAAAAATATTACTATATCACTACTAGTGGTGATATAGTATTTACACTAATAAAGCAAGCCTCTTAGAGTAAATGACATGAGGCAGTTTGAGGGAATATTTAATCTGCTTTCAGATGGAGGAGGGGAATGCTTGTCAGCAAAAGTGTCCATGGCAGCTGTAGAATGGGTCTGTCTCGGGGACGAATATCCGTTCATGAAGGTGGAAGGACCACAAGAGAGCAATAAAAAGTAAATGCCCAAGCACAATCTTCTCAGGACCAGATGACCAGCCCTTAGGTCCCTGCACCAAAGCACCTTGTATTTCACTAAAATGACTGGGTACAACAGAGGTACCCTTTTAAAGTCTCTCTCCGCTACGTGGTAGATAATTATTCACCACAAATTGCAAACAATGCTTTCCCTGTAGCTCGCTGATCAATAGACTGTTAGCAGGACCCCTCACCTAATTTTACACTTTGGGATTTACAGTATTACTCTTTTTGTTTTAGAGGCCTCTAGCAAAGCTCACAGTTTATAGAGCTACAAGACAAATGATACACCTCCACACCTCAGGCACAGAAAGACCAATCACCTGCTTTAACACCTTTAACGGCTTCTCCAGACTTGCCCTGTGCATTCAGGGAGGTGTAACATGTGTTTAATCTGGGATGAAAGGGAAAACATTAAAGTTGCAGGCTGTAAATGTACTGCCAGCGAAAAGTTTGGAGCTGAAGCAAAAATCAGACCCAAGAGATGTTAGCTTTACAGAGGGAAAACATAAAAAACAATATTTGCCACATATACCATAGTATGTAGCATTCTTGTGCTGTATCTTATTAAAAAAAAATAAAACGCATAAATAACTCTGTGGGCCCACACTTTACTTCCACACATTTATAAAAATATAAGTTACGTGATATTTTTAGCACTTGCAGAATAATATGTTTTATAATTAGTAACTAAATAGCAGAGGGAACATTTTTGCAACTTTGGTTTTGCCACGCTGCATTACGTGAACACTGACTAAACACTTATCTACAGTTTATTTAAACAGAGAATAATTCACCTACTCATCACTTGGTCAAAAGCCCTGCTGATGGCTGCCCCCAGCTCTGTTTTACTATGTGGGCAAGCGCTTGTTCGTGCTATCCAGGTATATAGACAAGTGGTCACAATATACAAGTGTTGAGTGGTTATGAATAATTTGTATGAGTCATGTCTATTGTGAGTGGTTGTTATTGACCATATTCCATTCATACCCACCACAACAGCATAGTCAGAAACACAGCATTTGTCATGCCTGCTGCTCACTGCTGTGATCCTCTAAATCCAATTACTGGTGATATGGCAGGAAAATACAGGTGCTGGTCATAAAATTAGAATATCATGAAAAAGTTGATTTATTTGTTGATTTACGTCTGTGCGGTGGTTCTTGAAGCACTGACTCCAGCTGCAGTCCACTCTTTGTGAAGCTCCCCCACAGTTTTGAATGGGTTTTGTTTCACAATCCTCTCCAGGGTGCGGTTATCCCTATTGCTTGTACACTTTT
>JBBJLR010000007.1:10607123-10618022 GCA_037577145.1 Brachypetersius gabonensis
CAATGCTAACAAGGAGGTTGTCGGTTAGAGCGCTGCAGAACAATGAAGAAACTTAACGGTATAACGGTCGCTTTGAGCAAATATATTTTAGAATACTATACTATACAATACTTATCTGTTATATGGTCACTCTTCGTAGGAGGGATACACTAAACATACACTAAACATTCATTTTTGTTTTGTCATTTGGCACATTCCTTTCCACAGTGACTCGATGTGTGTCCTGAATTCTTAAATCTGCTTGAGCTTCTTGTTTGAACTGTGCCAATGTCCAAACAGCATTCATCTGATATTCAAATGAAAAGCATCTGTGGTAAAATGAGTTATATATTTGCCTGCTTTGTGCTGTGTGATAGATGTGCTTTTGCATATTTACCCAGATTCTTCTAACAACTGTGTGGACCTAAAAAAACATGAAAAAGGAGCCAGTGTTGTGGTGAATGGCTACTGAAGTATTACGCTGAAGTCCTTGCATTAAGCTTTTCTTCTGGACTCAGAATAAAGGATTTGCATGAATTGAATAAATTGGCCATAGATACATCTATTTGGCTGCGAGGGCAGTTTGTCACCTTAATGGGACTGAGGATGACAAGAATGTGTCTGATTGGCTGGGAAGTAAATTACCTGCATGTCTCCCTCTATGTAATGTTCTTTGTGCTTCACTTACAACTTAACAGCTGTAGCAGAGGAGACACAGTTACATGCCACTTGCATGTCTTTTATTTCCACAGTGAGAACCAGGGCTGGACTGGGACAAAACATTTTACCGGGCATTTTGAGACCGGCCCACCTGGTGAGTGCAGTGCTAATGGGAATACGAAGGCAAATTTACAAAAAGTCTAACCGGGCATTATGAGCCAGTCCAGCACTGGTGAGAACATTAATGACAGTATTGCTCTTGCAAACAAAAACATGGTACATATTAGCATTAAATTTGATCAAGAAACATCTTCAAAAATCATCCTAGGAGGTCCTTATCCATGTTCGTACTGATTTTCTTATGCCGGTGTATTAAATCTGTTATTCCATCCCAATCTTAGTTATCCATCTGCTTGCAGTACCGAAGTGCCTCTTTGAAATTACCTAAATAGATAAAGGACAAGTGGTCTGGTTGATAGACTTTTTAATCATCATCGGGGATGTTTATTACAGCAACAGGCAGTAAAGAAGTAAATAACTGTCTGAATCACTCAGACAACTGACGCAGGACCTCAAGATTCAGTGTGGAGGTCACCTTTGATGACCTGGACTTGACAGAATGGGCTTATGATGACACAAACATTGAAGATTTTTGTTGTTGTTGTTGTGAGCCAGCAAAAGAGAGAGACGGTGTTGGGGAGAACGGTTGATGTGTGTGGGGGGTGGTCTTTTCCAGCAGTAAAGAAGATCACCACTATGTAAACTATTAATCAAACCATGGGATAGCGGACGTAACCCCTAAGAGGGATGATTAAAAATAGGGTAACAGTTATATTTGAGAAATCATATAAAGTTACCCACTAATTAGCATGTGCCTATGCTTTGAGGGACATAAAATAACTTATCTATTCCATTAAAAGGGCAAATATTTTCCATAAAACTGAAAAAGCTAATGGTGTAAGGTACAAAACTGTGATGTCTGGGGAACCTTCGGCTCGTCAGAGGAGAAGCAGGTCACCTGAGTATTAGGGCAGGGCTCTGGATAGGAGGTGTTAGCAGATGTGTGTGGTTATAGCGCGGTGTGTGTGTCGAGTGAGTGGATGAATGGAAACAGCTGGGCTCGTTAGGAGGTGAGTGAGTGTGACGCGTGATTGGTTGAGTGTAAGTTTAAATCCTGGCTGAATCAGAGTCACAGTGCCTGGTCACCGACATACAGCATCTTTGTGTGTCTGAGTGTGTGAGCTGGAGGGAAGGTGAAACTGTAACAGAGTAAAAGAAACCGTATCTTGTATGTTGAGTCAGTAGACTCAGAGAACGTATTGCCCTGTGGTTTGAGCTGTGCTGGTGAGAGTCGGGTGCGAAGTGGGTTGGGATTATGTGTGTGTGGGGATAAAACATACATTTACAGTAAAATGCTGTGGGCACAAAGCACCTAAGGAGAATATTGACCTAGATATGGCAGAAGAAATGCCATGAAGATGGAAGAATCTCATTCAAAATCAGACCTTTCCAGTTCTGGTGCTGTAGGAGTGAAAGCAGACAGTTTCACAGCGAGCAGCGGAGAGAAGTGGCTGTCAAAAGAAGAGTGGCACGTTTTCCTGACTGTGTGTTCCATCTTGAGCTCTCTCTCCCTCTCTCTCCCTCTCTCCTTTCTGTGTACCAAGGAGTGAAGGGTCACAAATGAAGGTCTGGGGCTCTTGAGGAGGACTTGGAAACATACCGAGGACAGTGAGAAGGGTTCCCGTCTCAGCATAAGAGATGGAGGTGGACCTTTTGTAAAGTAAAAGAACTGAAGTACCAAGGACTCCATGGAAGTGAAACCACAGGGGTCCTGTGCATTTGTGTTGGACTTTAAGTGCTTGTGTTACAAATAAACTGTCCCTCTGGAACTTAGTTGCGTGCTGCTGTATCTCTCCCCTTCAGACGACATGACAAAAACTAGATCAGTTTATACATTTTGCCCATTGTGTTCTTTTATGGCCCTTATTGACTGAAACATGCCTTGTTAGGATTTAAGACACTAGAATAAAGAATGTCACTTCTCCAAAGGCGAAACATTTCAAGATACACTAAACATTCATTTTTGTTTTGTCATTTGGCACATTCCTTTCCACAGTGACTCATAAAAAGAAAATGACAAAAACAGGCTCATAATTGAGCTCATAATCAGGATGCAAAATTAGGACTCCTAATCATTATCAATTTCACTGGCTTACAATGGCGGTATCAAAGAAACAGCTCAATGTGCAGCAGCAAAGTAAGAGCACTAACCATGTTCAACTGGAATTTAGCTAAGAATTAATCCCTTCAAGATCTCTTGGAAATCAGTAGATTATAAAATGAATCGACTTTCTATGAGCACATTTGCACTGATGTAGCGTATTGCTATGAAAGAGTCTTATGTTGCAGTTGGAAAACGAACGACCTGACGAGGTTGGGAGTTTAGAGATCTGACAGCTTGGAACTTAGAGCGAGGATTTAAAGGGCAAGGACACAAAAGCCATGGGTATTTGCCCTGAGAACATTAGATCTTAAAGAAACACATGCCATATGTCCTGAATTTAGAAATCTGGAGTAGCTTTCTAGGGTTTAAGTCTGAAGCACGGTTTAGAGATAGCTTGGGAGCTCTTCAAAAACTTTCAGGGTTTCAAAAAGCCCAAACACACAAGACTTTTGTTCAGGGAGCCCCATGAGAGAAACCTGGGAGGTTATAAACAAGGAGGAAAGTGTAGTGTTTTTTTGAGACATGGTAATTTATGATGGAGGTCCAGCCAGTGGAGAGTAGTCTAGTCTGGAAATGGTTAATGGTTCAAAGAGAAATTTGTTAATATGGATCAGTTAATAAGATTTTGTTTCTTGTGTATCTCTATATACAAACAAAATCTCTTGGTCAGAGTGGAAAACAGCTATCCTATGAGAGACAATAGAGGTAGAGAGAATAACAGAGAAGTACAGCTGTGTGAACCAATCACAAAGCCCAGTAATTTAAGAGTGGACTAAAAGCTGACCCCTAGGGAACTTAAGGTCATGATATATTGACTGTTGCCTCTCTACATCAGTGCACATCAACACAAAGCTTCATTCAAACAGAGCATCACTTCAAGTGGTCTCACTATTTTACCTCTGTGGGAAGAATCTAAATGTAGTTGCACTGCAAAGCCAATTAAAATGCCCATGGTGAAGCAGGGAGATGTGTGTAGACTTTGATATCGGGATTACGAATGTAAATCCCTGGATTAACACCAAGAAGCAAAAGTGGAGTTGAATTAATACAGGTCATCCAATGTTAACCATCTGTATTAATGAAATATTTAGCTCTATTTCTCAACACACATTATTTCATATCTTTCTGTCTATCAATCCATTGTTATAGTAATCTTTTCCGATGGTAGACATGGTTTGAAAAACAATAAATTTTTACCACTTATATAGCCAGTTGTCTTAACAGTATGGCTATTTTAAAAGAATAGCAAAAAATCCAGGGTTGTTGCAGACATCAGTGATTAGTATTTTCACAGTAGTTCACAAATAGGTGATAGGTGGCTAAAGGCAGATTTATTTTGAAGCGTGAGATGCACTACAGAAGAGTGTTGGTTGGATTTTTAGTACATTTCAGCCTCATGCACTTGGTCACAGAGGTACACAGAAAGTAACTGTGTTAAAATCCTAAAAATGTATTTGAACCATCAGTCAATGACCCTTATATTTGCACATCCATGCATGAGATGTTGTGCTGAACATTGTGTTGTTATTATTATGTGTTATTGTTATCATTATTATTAATATTATTAATAATTATTTTTATTATTAGTAGTAGTAGTAGTAGCCTTGTTGTTGTTATTACACAAATCTCAGGCTGATGTCTTTAATATAGGACCTTATTACTGTCTTCCTGACCCTAATAAACCTCTTTAATAGACAGATCCTTAGATAGGTTCATCAACTTTTGCCATTAAAGACATTCAATTTGAAATCACGTTGTTTGAAAAATTAATTAATGTCACATGGTTCTCTTAGACTGTCATATTGGGTTCATGTGATCTGAACTGATCTGTGTACAATTATGCAGAAATTCTCAGAATGCTAAAGTGTTCATGGTGACGTTGTAACACTACTGTATTTTTTTATTGCTTGGTCTCGGCATTGTAACTTCTGTATTTACACACCAAATACTGCAATGTTATGTAATGTGAAACCATATGTGCCATTAAGGACAATAGCTGCCTCACATTTGAGAGCTGTGCTTAAAATGACTAATTGAAACTAAGTGAAAAGAGGTGGGGATATACAACAGATGTGTAGCAGATGGGTGGCGTCCAAGTGTCTGTGTGCCATTCCACTCTTAACAATAAATGTTGGTTCTTATTTGAACTTTTAAATTCAATTAAACTTTTAGAAATCTGCTTTACAAGAAAAGATCTTGTACCACAAGTTGCATGGGTTTGGGGGAACCTTTCTGACACTTCTGTTTTTATTATTTTAGCTACTTCATTTTTAAGTGTGTAACTTCTTGTATATGCAAAATATACCAGTTCAGCTACAGGACAATTACATGTCTGGCTTCTGAGATTTTACTGCATGGCGTCAAACTTGCAGGTCTGGACTGTTTGGAGCCATGCTGTCTCAATCTTTACATGCTACCAACAACAGCTCTCAGAGATGAGTGATTCTCTGCTGCAAGACCTAAAGTTACATATTTACTCTATGATTCATGGATGATGACTGACCTCATTATGGGTTATGACAGATTCAAAGCAAATATAGCTGTTTGTTTATGAGGCTCATCTGTCATGGGCTTATGAGGGCATACACAATAGCATTCATCTTCTCCACTGCCTTGCATGTCAGGAATGGCTCCATAGGTCAATAAGACTAAACCTTTGACATCAGACTGTTCCAGGGTCATGAGGCCAATAATCTACTTATATATTATTTACCCTTTTTTGCAGAAGAAGTCTACTCCTGTGAGCATAAAATGGTTCCAACTTTCATTTTTGCTGGATTCAGGGATAGCTAAGAGTTGTATGCACTTGAAAAAGCTGGTTGATCAAACTTAAATATAATCATTGAAAAGAAACAAAAATGAATTTTTACAATTACTTTCATGCACATGAACAATTTACTTTGTTTAAGGGCATTCATTTGTCTATTTTTTTGCTTGAGGAAGCTGTTGTAATTTTTTCTAAAAGAGATGATAATTCACTGCTAAGTGAAGTATTAGAAGAACATGGAGATTATGAAACAAAGATTAGACGATGTAATAAAGCCAGGACAGCGTCAATGTAACTGTAAACAAAGGCTCAGGATTAACAGTAGTTTTGGGCCATATTGTTTCGCTATTATTACGGACGCCCATGCTTTGAAATCAATTTACTCTTATTACTGTAAGTAAAATAAAGGAGTACAGCCATTACAAAATTGCAGCAAGATTAGCTGTGGGTTACACAAACAAAAGCTCAGTGGAAGACACAATTCCTTTCAATATTATAAGCCACAATATGTGAATGCCAATTATGAATAAAAACCATTTGGGTTTCAAAGATACATTTATTTTCATAAAGCAATTCTACTCTTTCCTCTAGGCACATTATCAACACTTATTTCATATGCTTGCTGCTCAATTGAATGGAAATACACAATCAAAAACAAGACATACTTGATATGAAGACCAGCTGTGAAGTTCAAACATGTTAGCATTAAACTGTTTTGACCACAGGGTCACATATGAGAATTTAGACACACACACATGGACATGCGGACACATGGACACACGCACACACGCACACACACACACACACACACACACACACACACACACACACACACACACACACACACACATAGGAGAGTGGGAGAGTAATTCTGAAAATAACAGAAAAACCTACAAGAATGTTGACTTGACATCCAAATAACCATAAAAAAACAATATTCAACCATTTTCCATAAGACTTTTTAGTATCCTGAAATTGTTGGCTGTCTAGCATGTGATCATTTGCATCCATGAAATCCAAGACTTTAGTTTACTTGGGAACTGCAGCTGTATGCTTTATTTAAATGAGGCGTTTAGTACACAAAATAATGAGCAAACTGTCTCTTTCTCACTTAACACAACTGGAAACAGAGTAAAATCTACATTTCTACTGGACAGATACCATCATGGTAACAGGTAGCCTGATAATCTAATAATAACATACAGCAAAATGTTATCTACTTCATAACCAGTGATGGATGGTCATAATATTGAATAGGGGGGCTTAAAAATTACAGCAGTAGCTCACACACCATAGCACCATATTTGAAAGTCCCTTCAAATCATCAAAGGAGCCTGAAAAGCAATAACCCAATTTCTTTCACATTTTTGCCATGTTAAAGCGAAACCTACCAGTAAATATATTTCTATTTTTCATTACATTATGATCAAGGAGAATTGTCCAGTTAGTAGAGGTAGCCTGATTAACAGTTGAGAACACATCGTTTGTCCAAATTACACTGTTCCCATCGGTCCAGCAGACAGTCCCCTAAAAATTGAGACAGGGGGCTGGAACAGACTTAAATAATGAAAAGTAATAACCAAAAAGGATATCTTAAGTGTTAAAACACATGTTTACCATTTTACTTGAAATAACTCATTTTGAAATGATTGGTTAGGGCTTTGTCAAATTCAAGATTCGTGCAAAGACTTGCGTTACTTTCCACCTCTCAGAGTGGATATAGCCTGTGCCCTTTCTCCAACTCCCATTTCATTCTTCCATTCCAGCTGGGCACTCCGGCGTAATATTGATGGCCTGGTACCAGTAGAGCATGCTGGACCTGAATGGATCAATATAATAAATTATTCATTTTCTTTTGATTATTGTTGAAAACTTTTTGGGGAGATCTGTTATATAACTCATAAATCATAATTCATATCATTATGTGTTCAGGACTGAATCATTCACCTTCTGTTTGACATTTGGCACAAGAGACTTCTGTACAAATGAGAAAGAAATTAATGGTGGAAAGCAGTTATTAAAATGTCAATGAAATATTGCTAAATTCATGCCATTATAATGGTAAGAAAGGTCAACTAATTACTCATTATACACTGGCCTACATCCACCCTGAATCAGGCCTTGTTATGTAGTAGGCAAGATGAGGTTATTAGCATCACAGAGTTATTCTGGGATTGATTGAGGTTCAGGCTAACATTCACCATGGTATATAGAAATCAGTTGTACTGTCAGTGTGGGAAATGCTCGCTGGGCGATTCATTGTTTAATGTTCAGACATTTCCAGTCTGCATGGTGAAATAAGCCGCAACTGACCGTGGATCAAAGGTCAGATTTCAGTGCCCAGATGGGAAAAAATAATGTGTTTATCAGCGGTCAGGCACTTTTTCTTAACACTGCAAAAGCACAGTTCATTTATAGTCAAGAGTATTTGATTCATAACAAAACATGCTGGGTTTAGACTTTCTGTTAGTTTATGGCCCTGTTTGTGTGCATCTGTGACTTCACCCTTTCTGAATACGCTTACACCTAGAGCAAGTTTTTTCTGCCTCTTACAATTCATGAGATGGTGCCCCATACATAATTCATGGCATGTCATTACAAGTGGGAGGAATTTATATCGACTGCCTGTTACAGAGCCAGTGCTTCTTATACAACTACTTCAGCCAGTTCTCAACTTGTGTCAATTATTGTGCCAAGTGCTGTGAGACTATTCAGTTGTTTACTCATAATTTAGCCTCTTTAATAGATGGCTATATTACACACTCATTCAGTTTCACGTGATTTAAGAGCTACTTTGATAAGTGCAGCTCGATATAACCAATTCTAACTAACAGCTTTATACTGCTTGTTACCCTTTAGGGGTCATTCATTAAATGCATTCATGAATAATAATATCGGAATTGCAAAAGACAGCAAAATCCTTCTTGAGAGTCTTCTTGTTAGATCATACATTGGAGAGACATAAAAATGAAGGGGTGAGGAAAGGAAAGAAATAGTGTATGAGTGTTTGAGAAAGATGGAAGGAAGAACAACAACAAAATAGAGAGAGGAAGGGGTTGGTAGGGGCTATGGGCCAGTGATGTGGGTTTCCATCTCCAATGCTCTGGTCACGTTGTCACAGGGGACAAGAACACCACAGAAACGGATGCAATGGATATATACTGTTTCTACAGAAAGTGTGCCTGGCATCTTACATTATTCAGGTTTTCTGTCTGCGGTCAGTATAGCAGAAGGGAATGAAGTCTATTTTTTTCAATCATAATAGGTTGCTTTCTTCTCCTGATCCTTGCCTGGGAACCTAATGTACCAATTTTGAACAGAGCACCTTGATTTGTAATATCAGTTACAGAAAGTCTTTTCCTTCCTTTATGATGATCGAGCATATATGTCCCTTACTTGTTACTGGATCTAAATGATATCCTCTTGACATTTCAGCAAAAACTGTTCTTGGTACCGGAGATGATCGCAGTGAATTATCATGCCTGATCAGCTTTAGAGCATACATAATTTGACTTTAAAATGTTAAAAGCAGTTTAAAATATCTCTGCTGGAAGAAGATTTACTGACGCTTTACTGAGCGTGTTGTGGTTCCAGGCTTCTTTACTATAAAATACAGAGAAGACAGACCTAAGACAAACCCGTTCATTAATCAAACAGGATTTTCCAGTTGCCTAGACTTAACTGCACACCTAACTTTAATAGTTTGTATACATTAGGGATGCTCCGATCAGGATTTTTGCCACCGATACCAAGTACTGATTTTTTGTCATGGTGATCGGCTGATACCAATGCCGATTCTGATGCTTCAAGTTTATATAACTGATATGTAAGCTCTCTGGATGACCATTAACTTTTTTTTCAGATGAAGTAACAGTGACAGAGGCTGGTGGTCAATGCATATAAATTCCATTATTTTCATGGTTATATCCTTAGCTTTCTTGCTGTCTGGTGTGTACGGTTCATGTTTTTTCAGAATGTCTGTAATGGATGGCTGAGTGAGAGTTGCATTAGTTACCGTTGCCTTTTTTGCAGTTGCCAGTTTTTCGTATTCGTCATACGACTCGCGGTGGCTTGTTCTTAAGTGCCGAATGAGGTTCATTGAATTAAATGTTTTGGACAATGCGCCTCCACGTGAGATTTCTTTGTAACATAAAGGGCAAATAGTGAATTTTTCATTGTTTCTCGAAACGGCGTTGTAATTCCACACCGACGATGACATGTCTGCGGCGCCAAAACATTTACGTCCCCACTCGTCGTGTACGCCCTCACGCATTGACGTCATCCACTGTGATCAGTTCCTAAGATCGGCCAAGTTTAACGAGTTCCGATCGAGTCATAAAATGTGATTATCGGCCGATCGATCGGAGCATCACAAGTATATATAAAGTGATATTTCTTCTGACCTAGCTTTGACTATACTAGACTTCAGTGAGATTAATAATAGAATTAAAAATGTTGTTGTTTGTTTTGAAAGTTTTGCATGGTGTCACGCAAACAGAGACTTTGCAGCTGCTATAATGGTTCTGCCCCCCATGCTCTGGAACATTATTTCCATAACAATAAAGATAAAACGTGAATACCCTGCAGTAGCAAATAGCTTTGTTTTTATATTTTATTTCATTACATTAATGTTTAAATTGAGATTTACAAGAAATGTTTGAACTGCAGCTGTGTAACTGTGTTAAAGGACACTGTTGTTAAAAAGCTTCTTATTTGTTTAAAGCATTTGCAAACCAAATGTTATTGTACATTTTTTCATAAAAATAAAAGTGTGCAATACACTACTTTTAAGTTAATTATTTAATTTAGCATAAAGTAGTGTGATTAATCACGATTGATTGTTAAAAAAAACATGGGATTAATCGCGATTGAATTTTTTAAACGTTGTCCAGCCTTAAAAATTACTTTTGTCCTGCTCTAAACAGCATCTTCTCTGTGATACCATGATATATATAAAAAGATACTTCCTCCTCCATGATTGGACAAGCCACGTGTACTACTTACTAGCTTTTTGTAAAAGAAACCTGATTGATTTGTATATATGATCTCTCTTTTAATTAGCTATACTTTGTGAAAGTTCACACATGGGGTGTTGTATGCAGCTCAATATTTGTATGTGACTCCCCATATATAAAAACATAAAATATAATATAATAGTCGTGGGCCGTTATCAGCGTTAACGTGTTGCGTTGACGTGAGACTCTTATCGGGCGATAAAAAAAATATTGCCGTTAATCTATTCACAAAGTTGGGTTGGGAGCTGGGTCTA
>JBBJLR010000007.1:10622367-10655863 GCA_037577145.1 Brachypetersius gabonensis
TGTGTGTGTGGGAGAGAGAGAGAGAGAGAGAGAGAGAGAGAGAGAGAGAGAGAGAGAGAGAGAGAGAGAGAGAGATGCAGCAAGTAGCCATCATGGGGAAGATGAAAGAGCTTCCTGAAGTTCTCAGGGACACAATTATGGGAACATTATGGGGACTGCAATGCATTCATCTCTGTTCCTAAACTCCTCTTCTAAAAAGGAAACTCAGCGATGTACTGAAGCAGTACAGAAAGATTGCAGGTACGATCACAAGAACACCCTCAGCGAAGTACAGAGGTGGGACCACCTTGAAATGGGGCTGATTCTCTGCTGCCCCAGAAAATGAACATTTCAACAACATAATGACACCAAGCATACAGCCAATAAAAATCTCGAAATCCATTTCAATTTCCAGTGGTGTAAAGTATTTGAGTAAATGGACTTCGTTACTGCACTTAAGTATGTTTTTGGCTACTTTGTACTTGTACTGGGTATCAAAAATATAAGCAACTTTTACTCTCTACTCAACTACATTTTTGATTGAATATATGTACTCTTTACTTCACTACATCTGAACGGACTCTTACCGTTACTCATCACATCGTGATTGTGCGCGACATGTCGGCATCTTTATCTGCCATGGCTAATTTCTTGGGCGGAAGAAGGCCACCGTAGATATCGCCATCTTCAGGGTGCTGAAGGTACTGGATGTTATTTACCTACGTATATGTGCTATTTTGAAATATCGAGGTGTTCAATTTCATTTCTACATTAGGAAATAAAACCTTATAAATAAACAGTTTCTTGTTTTTTATATTTCTTGGTCTTCTTTGAGCCTACATTCAGCCTACATTCAGAGAAAAATACTAATGTTCTATTAAAATCGGACACTTTAAGACTTTTACTCAAGTCTTATTGGAATTGGTGACTTGTAACTTGTAATGGAGTCATTTTTACAGTAAGGTATCTGTACTTTTTGTATGGTTTTCAGGTACTCTTTACACCTCTGTCAATTTATTTCATATTGATGTGCTTATAACTGTATATTTTTTGCTAATATTTTAAGTACAAAGTCCCAAGACATTATATTCTTAAATCTGAAGTTCAAGTTGGTAACCCAGTGCGCCATAGGTGTGATAAATGTCCAGGAATACTGTTTCCTTATTTATTACAACATTGTAAATGATGCAAATGGCATAGACATAAGATGTGGTACAGCCCAAAGAATGAAACTAGCTCAGAAATGCTAGAAACATGTGTCTTATTTAAGATAGACATGAAAATTAATATGAAGTCATCAATGAAGATTTGTGTCTAATTTATTTATTTACTACCTTAAATAAATAGACTTTTTCGCTCTAACATACTGCAATTTTCCACTCACTGCATTAATTATGTTACACTATTTGGATAAAAGTATTGGAATGCCTGACCATAACACCAACAGGGACTTTAACAACATTGCATTTAAATACAAAGACTTTTGTGTATGGAGTTGGTCCCCCCTTTATAGCTATAACAGTTTCCACTCTTCTGACAAGGCTTTCCACAAGATGTTGAGTGTTTGTGTGGAGTGACACATGCACATTTATTCTGTATATATGCTTTATGAGTTCAGGCACTGATGCTGGACGAGAAGTCCTGGCTCGCAATCTTCATTCCAGTTCATTCCAAAGGATTTGGACGGGATTGAGGTCAGGGCTCTGTTTGGGCAAGTCAAGTTCCTTCGCACCAAACTCAGTGGACGTTCGTCCATATATGTTTCTATGTTTTAAGAAAGGAGAATAGATTTACAGTTTAACTGGCTGTAATTATGTGAAGTATGTGAAACACAAACTAAACAAATCATCAGATTTGTGCTTTCTGGTAGCATTTCATTTCCCATATGTGCTGATCCAAATGCACTGTGCCTGCTCTATGGTTGTTGATTATATTAATATAATAGCAATTGACTTTAACAATCAACACTTCTGTTCATATAGTGTAGTTCCTCTTCCTCCTTCCTGGACAAAATAAATCAAGGGTCTGTTTGACTCACTTTGTCCTTAAACTCAGCTCTGTCTACATCTAGTGGTGACTCTGAGTTGTGGGCTGTGTTTCTCCTCCAGGCCGGTAGGTGTCAGACTGTTGGGGACTCGGTTCTGTTTTCAGTGCAGAAGCCTGAACGAAGCGAAAGCTAGTAACAGCGGCTAAACATTAATGAGTCCTTACCTTGGTTACATCCATATAAACACTCACAGACAGAAAACCACCGAGCCCAGTCCTGTCTCTGCAGTAAATACACCGCCAGACCTCCTCGTCCTCTTCAAGACATGGCGGAGAGCAACTCTGGTAAGCTGTGTTTTAATCATTAGCCTCCGGAATTGCAACTAGCTAACCTGCTAAATCCTTACCTGCCAGTGTTCGATATGTAAATACAATTGAAGGTTGACTCTGCAGTGGCTTTCAAACTCCAGTCAACTCCTTTTTCATCAACATTGTGTTTATCTCTAAGGATTTGCAAATAAACAGTTCTGCAGCACATAGCCAGCTATGCTAAGCTAATTTAGCACACTGAAACAGAGAAGGTTTCTCTCATTCAACTTATTTGTGGAAATCGTTAATGAATAGATGGGAAATGGAATATAGATTTTGAGGGGGCATGCCAAAAGGGTGGTTTAAAACAGTGGCACTGCACTGAGTTTTGAATGCATGTAAATATCACTACATTTCAGATAGAGCCTCATTTTGACATTTGTTCTGGCAAGTAATTGCAACATTGTTGCAGTGGCAGTATGTTAACACATATGATCCATAGGAGCGTATGGATATAATCTTATGCGCTGCTTGTAACTAACGGGTTATCGTTAGGTTAATTATTTGGCTGCCAATTGTAACGGGGTTGGGCTGAGTCTCTACATTAATGCTTTTGATTGTATTGTATTGTATTGTCTTAGACTGGAGGGTATTTGGGAAGTTCACAGCAGAGGAACCAATAACTGTAACTTAGTGTGTAGTTTACCACGCTAACTAACTGGCCGGTTCTAAGATACAGGAATAGTTCACCTCATTTGCACGGTTTCCTTCCTTCTGCAGCTGTTGGCCTAGTGGTTAGGGAGTTTCCACTGCAATCAGAAGGTCGTGGGTTAAAATCACAGGACTGCTTGTGGCACCGCTGAGGTACCCTTGAGCAAGGTACTGTCACCCATGCTGCTTCCCAGGTGCCTCCCATTGTTGCCTGCCCACTGCTTTATTTACATTTACAACCTTTAGATGCTTTTTATCCAAAGCGACATCCATTCCCTAACTACAGGGGACAGTCTCCCTGGAGCAACTTGGGGCAGCTGGATCGCCCTGTGATATGGAAGTTGTGGGTTCGATGAGCCATGACCATGATTCAAACCCATGACCTTTTGGTTCAGAGACAAATATCCTACCCACTAGGCCACCATCACCCCATTTGGTCTATGGGTTAAATAGAGAGAGAATTTCACACTCTTCACACTGTGCTGTGTTCAGTGTGACTGTAAGGGACCACTTTACCTTAAGTAAGGGAAACCGGCAAGGGCATTTTGGTTTCTGAAATTTGTTTTAGTTTTGAACCCTTTGTTAGTCCCTTAGGTGGGAAATTTGCATTGTTCCCACAACAAAGTGGACAGTACAAAAGGAGAAAGTAGAAGGAGCATAAGTATATATATATATATATATATATATATATATATATACATCATACGTGAATAAAACCCTGCACACGATGCCACTGACAGTCCTGGTATTCACACCTACATCCTTCCAACTGCAGGGGCAGATCCCTAACCACCAGGCCGCCAGCTGCCCCATAACCAATAGAATAAAAGAATTAACTGGACAGTATAGTGAGAAGTCTGTGTCAACGAAAAATATTCATTGTCTGCCAGCTAGAGTAGCTCAAAACTACAAGAACTACAGAAGGAAAGAAAGGAATGAAAAATTGTGGCGTTTTCAGTGAACCAGTGTTGTGTTTGAGTGCAAACAGTGCACTTAACTTCTCGTGATATCTTTTTCTTTTTCAAGACCCAGTCAGTGACATGAAACATGACAGCACTGCTTCCCCTGGGATTTCTGATCAAGAGAAGGAGATGGCCACGAATGCTTTCGAAGCATTTACGGTATTATACTTTTAATAATCTCTCATATGTGTTGTTTTGTTTGTGCTCAACTTACTTGCTGTTGAATATCTCCTATAACCTGAAAATTTGACTGTCAGCGCTTCACTGCCTTGCTTTTCCTCTAGGCTGGCAAGTATGATGAGTCGCTGAAAAAACTCGAAAGTCTTCAGGAATTGAACAAGGAGGACTATAAAATTGCCATGAACACAGCTGTTGCGGAGTTTTACAAAAGCGGGCAGTCAACCACGAGCACCTTGAAGCAGACATTAATGACAATTAAAAATCAGGTAAGGAAATGCTGCCATAGATTGTCAGGAGCCTGGTTTGCCCAATCCTGAGTGTGTTTTCTGACCATCTTAGTTTTTATTTGTTGTAGGTCCATACAACGGTGGAGGACATTGATGGATTGGATGATGTAGAAAACAGCATTCTCTATTACAATCAAGCCATCATTCACTACCATATGCGTCAGTACTCGGAAGCCATATCTATTGGAGAAAAGTTGTACCAGTTTCTGGAACCTTTTGGTATGTTTCTGAATTTCGATTGCAATTTTTTAAAGAAGAATACTATGAGCTTTTTATAGATATAATTTTAGGATCAATAATTGTCTTGTATTTTGAGGGGGGGTGATGACATGTGGATTTTTTGAAAACATTGTCAAATATTGCATTTTCCGAATTGCAGTATAGTGAAGTCATTGCAATTTAGTTTGTTTGAAATATCAGTGCTCCCGCTATGCTGCCTCCTGGCGTAGTGCAGTAAAGTGGCATGGCTTGATGGCGTTCTCTGTCCTAGAAGAGAAGTTTGCTCAGGCGGTTTGTTTCCTGCTGGTGGATCTGTACCTGCTCACCTTTCAGCCAGAGAAAGCACTGCATCTCCTTGCTGTGCTGGAGAAGCTCTCAGTACAAGGCAACAGCAAGAATGGAAAAGGAGAGGTAATAAAAATGGTTACAAATGTTTGGTTTAAAGCTGTTAGTTTCTGCTAATACAAATAGACACGAAGGCAGTATTTGTTACTGTGATACATTTATCACACGTTTTTTTCTGGATACAGTAATCCCCCGCTTTTCGTGGGGGTTACATTCCAAGAGCATGCGTGTATAGTGAAAAAACACGTTGTTGTGTTTTGGTAAAAAATGCCTATTTTGATAGTGTAAACCAGGCTTATTCAACTGGCGGCCCACGGGCCGGATCCAGCCCTTTTGAATTTTTTTATGGCCCGCCAGACTGTCAGGAAAACAGTGAGTGATTCGTGTGATATAATAAAGCAATGGGATTTGGAGGATGATTGGCTGGTAGTCCCTCGCTACTTTCACCAAGATTGGCCAATTCGAGCACACAAGTTGCCATTTTATTAGCCAATCGCAGCCGAAAGGCGGGATTTGTAAGAAAATGGGTGTGTTACCTAATGCAGAGCATAGTTTGCGGTAACGAAAGAGAATCCGGCCTCACACACTCAGCGAGGGGAAAATCACACACAGGGAGGGGACAATCTTTGTAGTTTTAGCTCGTGATGTATCTACTCTAACGACTTTAATGGTCAGAGTTCTCGTTTAGAACCGTTGCTAGATCACCCACCACCCCACCCCCATAAACGGACCCAGCGCGAAATCACGTTATCCCAACCCCCCAATCACAACACTGACTCACTGTCAACTTATCAGAACTAAAGAAATAACATTGTGATAAATATTGATTATTGTGAAAATGTCTAAAAGTGTGACTTCCATAGTCTGGTCCTGGAATATCCCTTGTTTTGCACTTAGTGTTCTCTTGTTGAAGCACATCCAGTAAGAGCTTATTAATTAGCTGATTGGTTCGATCAGGTGTGTTTTGTGAGCAGTGAAAATACTGAAATGTGCAAGGCGGGACCAGGAATGTGAACCACTGTGAAAGTGTAATTTTTTCTGTATCACTCACTTTTACTAATACTGTACTGATTTCTTGTTCTATTGCTTTTCCTCTCAAATAACTTTCAGCCTTGTTCACACATTTCCAACCTTTAAATTTGCTAAGCTGTGGTTCTAGTGTGAAAAACACCCTCAAAGAAAATTCTAGAGGTAGTTAAAGTGATAATCATGATTTTTTTATCACTAATTACATTTGAAAATATATGGCAGTAATCGGTCTGGTTTAAGATGTGTTTAGTCTAAAATTGAGTTAGTAGTTGTTTTGTTTTAAATTCTGCCCATGTCTTGTGCAGTTATAAATTAAAATGCTTTTAATCATACTTTTTTTTTTTTTTTTTTACTATAGGGTAACAACAGCACAGCCAGAGAATCAGCTGCTCAAAAAGCTGAGTTTGCTGCGATAATTGAGGCAGCCAAGTCTCGGATGCACCAGGTAAGTGCATGTAACGTGGAATTTAAAGAAGTGGATTTACCGAAGACCCAACTGTAATTATATTCAGTGACAGATATTTACTGATAAAAACTGAGATCATTATTGTCTTGCGAGAACTTTAGTTTATCCATATCAGGCTGATTGATCTTTTGATTGTTCTAAAGAAGGCAATCCATTGCTGGGACACGTTTAGTTCCCGGAGATGCCATGGTCTGTGGTCACAAGTCCATAAGATGACAACTGGCCACTGGCTATAACAATAGCTTAGTTCCTTTTTTTCATCTTTTTAGCCAATCATGGGAGTCATACCTTTTGTTCTTGTTGTCTCTCTGACTGTTTTACATTTCTTATGCAGTATAAAGTGCGGGCATACATTCAGATGAAGTCTCTCAAGGCCTGTAAAAGAGAGATAAAGTCTGTAATGAACACAGCTGGAAATGTAAGTAATCATTGTGTGCATACATACGCAATAGAACAATACAGTCACAACAACTGTTCACACAGGAAAGTTCAGAGATGCTCATTGAATTGACTGTGTGTTTCATTCTTTCAGTCTGCACCTTCCCTTTTCCTGAAGAGTAATTTTGAATATCTGAGGGGAAACTACCGTAAAGCTGTGAAACTCCTCAATAGCTCTAATATCGCTGAGCATCCTGGGCCTCTTAAAACAGGTACACAGTGCACAAGCTTTTTCTGCAGTGAACTATCAGTGGGATTTGCCCAATAAATTATACAGTTTCTCACTTAACAATATTATAGACGGATAAACTGAAACGTTAAGACCACAGGTGAAGTGAATAACATTGGCAGTTTCTTTACACTGGCACCTTTTAAACGGTGGGATCCATTAGACAGCAAGTGAAAAGTCAGTTATTGAAGTTGATGCATTGGAAGCAGAAAAAAGAGAACATCAGATCAGATGTAAACATCAGATGTGTCAAATTGTAATGGCTAGACAACTAGGTCAGAGCATCTCCAGCTTTGCTGTAAAAGATCATTTAAGAAATCTAAATCAAATCTAGCCAATTTATATCATGTCACAGTGTAATAATTTTTACACTCATTTTAAAAAATTGCGATACATAACGGAAGTTATGCCAGTTGTCTCATCTGTCAGTCAGTGAGGACAACAAAATTTCAAAGCCAGACTTCGTTCCTTTAGAACATTGGAGTGAGAGTTGTGGCTATGTCTAACTGCTCCTGCATGTTTGGAGTACAGTACTTTTACTGACAATCCTTGACTTTAGAGATCTTGCGAGATCTGCATTGTGTGGTCCTTAGGGGGGGAAGCATGGCTTCCAGACTCGTATTACTCCATGGATTGACTGGAACTTAAGTCTGTTGTTACGAAAAATGACATGCTTCCCACAATTCTGCCTTCACTATTGCCTGACAGAGTATAAAAAGCGTATAGAGTGGTGTATGACAAATAGTTGCAGGATGGCGTTGAGTAGTGCTTATCTAAGGTGTTGATCATTTACTTATATCTAATTATATACTGTTATTGGGCACTGAATGGCAACCTTTTTTTAGGTTTGATCGTGATGGTTCACACTATCAGCTGCGTTTTCTTATGGGTTCAGTTTGTATTTACAGTATATTTCTACTTTATTCTGCCGTCCGCGAAAAAACACCCCTGATCTGTCGAGCCTCCACCCACTAGATTAGATGAAGATCCGGCAGTTTTGTCTGCTGGTTTTACGAGTGACTACAGGCAGAGGCAAGTCACACACTAAGTGTTGTGTTCAACTTGCTCTGGGTCTGACTCGAGGTCGAACATATAGCGCCTTTTTTACGTGTGTTAAGTGTCCCAAAACTTTTGTCCATCTTTCTTTCTACCTACCTTCCTTCAGCCTGGTCACCATACAGGCTAGAACCACTGTAACATATTAAAAGGATGAAAGAAAAGAAAAAAGAAAAACACTTTCATAGAACATGGATTCTAATGTGTAAAATTCTAATGTGTAAAATCCAGAATTTAAACACAGTTTAAGCATGGCATGTGTGGGGCGTGGCCAGCAACAGCTTATTTGCATTAAAGGGACATGACTCTTAAACGGCTTATATTGAAACTCAATAATGAAGGTGGTGAGATCTCTTTATACGTGAGTGATTTTGTGTAAAGAACCATAATTTTCATACAGTATTTGACAGGTGGTTTTAATGTCATTTTGTCTTTCTCAGTGAGACTATTTTTTTTTGTAAATATCTAATATTCTTTTGACAGGTGAATGTGTGCGCTGCATGTTCTGGAATAATTTGGGCTGTATCCATTTCGCCATGGGTAAACACAATCTGGGCATTTTTTACTTTAAGAAAGCCCTCCAAGAAAATGACCACACCTGTGCGCAGCTAGGAGACGGCAAGAATGGCCAGGGTGAGTGGCCATGTGTTTATTAATTCCAGGAATCTTTTTCTGTGTAATCTACAAATCTAGTGGCAAGTCTTATTGGTTTGAATGATCCTTGATTAATGCAGTTTAGATTTAGTTATTCAAGTGAGAAACTCCTCTTTGTGAAAGACACGATTCAGTGCAAAGTGACATTTGTAAACTTGAGTCAGTGCTACTTTGTCTCAAGATTTGCTTGCTAAATAAGCCTCATGGTATATCGCTTTGGCCTCAGCTTAGTGGTAATGCAATATAAATGTTATCAGAGTAGTCATTTGTCATATGTTGTATAACAGTAATTTTGACAAATAGTCTAATGTGTGCCGTTTTTATTGCATTGTTTGTCACAGCTAAAAAGTTCACAGGTATCCCCATGTGTGCTCTCCTGGCGAATAAGCGCTATGAGCTGCTCTATAATTGTGGCATTCAGCTGCTGCACATCGGTCGGCCGCTGGCAGCCTTTGAGTGTCTAATGGAAGCGGTGCAGGTGTACCACTCAAACCCACGTCTCTGGCTACGTCTTGCTGAGTGCTGCATTGCTGCCAACAAAGGGGTAAGAAAAAAATCCATACAAATGATTCATACCAGCCTGAAACTTTTGACTAAATGTTTTCTGCTTTTATCAGAGTTCTGAGCAGGAAACCAAAGGCCTGCCTAGTAAAAAGGGGATAGTTCAGTCCATTGTAGGGCAGGGTTATCATCGCAAGATCGTCCTAGCATCACAGTCCACACAGAACACAACTTACAGGTGTGTTGCTCTATAAATTCTGCATTTTTTTCATTGTAGTCCAACCTTCTTGATGTGTTTAATCTTGTTTAATTCTTTTATTAAGACTGCTGTAGACACAACCTTTTTATAATGTAGTGGTTTGTATGTTCTCTAGAAGCTATACTGTTTTCGAATTTGTCTGGGCAACTATGTAAAACTTCTTTTTCTTTCCACCAGGTGGCACTTTATTTCTGTTTTTGTATTGCTCTGCCGTTGTATTGGTTTAAAAGACTGATTCTTAGGACTGTTATCTGTTTCAAATATTTTATGTTTATTAAAATATAATTTTCTGTTCTGCAATCTGTTTGTGTGAATATATAGTGAGGGCCAGTCGGCAGCGATCCCTGTAGCCAGTATGGAGTTTGCAGCCATCTGTTTGAGGAACGCTCTGCTCCTTCTACCAGAGCACCAGCAACATGAGAGCAAACCAGACAACGGCTCCAAGAGCTCCAGCCAATCAGGCAGCACAGAGAGTGGCAGTGAGAACAGCGATGCCTGCAGGTGTGCACATGTACAGAATGTGTGAATATACAACCCACCCCTGAACTCTACATACGTTTGATCACATATGTCTAGAAACAAACATTTACTTAACTCAGCCATACCTGTATAGGTTTAGCTCCATTATGTCTGAAAGTAGAAGCAGAGCACCAACAGATACAGCAGTGTTGGTGCTCACAGAGACATTCCTTTAAAACGACACCACACTCGCCACTTGTCTTTAAGCATTTGAGAGTAGGTTGGTCCACTAACCTTTTCTTGCTCCCTTTGATTCACAGTGGAAAAGGCCAAGAGGGAGACAAGTTCATTCCTGCTGCTCCTTCGTCACCTCTAAGAAAACAGGAAGTTGAGAACCTCAGGTAAGATCAAAGACCTCGCTCAAAAAAGTAAGGGCACATCATCAATCCTGCTTCTGGAGATCCATCTTCCTGCGCAGAGTAGTTCCAACAACATTATGCCACACTTACTCCAGCTAATTTATTTCCTTTATTGACTGAAACAGATGCTTGCCTGTCTGTCCCAAAGTCCACACTTGTGATTCAGGGTTGTGCATAAATGTGCACTAGCGTGATGTATTTTTGACTTTATCGAAAGTCAAATGTATTACTCAGTAAAACCTTGTTCACATAAGTATCACATCTTTGTTGGACAGTCTGTTACCAATATTCTCACAATATTAGTGCCAGCACCAATATTGAAATAGCATGTGAAAATTTGCTTTGATGCAAGAAATGGGTGCATTTAGAGTTCTCTTGTACACTGTGCTTTTGTGTCTTTGAGAAATGGGTTGCACTTACCGCAAAACATGTGAATGCTCACACCAGAACACAAAACCACAAGTGTGAACCTTGGGATGGGCTGCTAGTGTTTGGTGGTGCCCCTTGTTGGATGCAGGCAGAATTACAAGCTGCAGCAAAGTATATCTCCAGGAGGAGGACTGGGAACCACTTTTTCCTTTCAGAAAAGAGTCATACGCTTGAGACCAGTTATGTCCAGTCTTTATTTACTTGTGGCCAGTGTGGTAGCATGTTTTCATTCCAACGGAGTAGGTGCACATATGAGCTGTTGGAAGATAGTGTTTGTGATGTAAGCCTGCAACCCATTCTGGGCATTCAGTTTTAAGCTCTCATATAAAAACACAACACTACTCTGCCTTCCTAGAAATCTTTAGGGACTCTCTCTCTCTATATATATATATATATATATATATATATATGGAGCTGCACTTCATCCTGTCCTCTAATCATTTCTCTCTCTTCTCTGGAGTTGATTAGGAAAAAAGCTTCTTTTTTTTCCTTACACCACTTTCTTCTGCACTTACTCCTTCTCTCCACCCCTTCTCCTGTTCGACTTGGGGCATTTTTCATTTGTTTGCATCGGCTGGCTATCCGGACGTGGTGGAAAGGAAAGGGCGGGTGGGTTTGAGGGGTGACCCTGGATTGACACCCTGATGCGGTGACACGTTTACGAGCATAGCCGCCACTTACTCGGGTTTCACTTCCCGGAATCCTGCAAGCCTTTTGTGTCCCAGCCAGCCGCTGAGGGGCCGCGTCTGCTCCCCACTTTTTTCACCCTCAGTCCCTTCTTTCCTCTTACCCCTTTAATGATGGACTTGTGGCAGAGATGAAGTTAACAGAAAACAGAACAAAGGTGGAGGGTTATGGAGGTGTACAGTTATTAACGGTACCTCCAATTACTGCTACATTAAGGACAGATTGCTAATTGCCATGTTTAATACAGTTTATAGCTTATGCAAATGTTAATATACAAAGCAATTAAAAATAAAACAAAGGTTGTAATTTGCTATGTTTGTGTCCAATATATTTAATGCAAAAATACATGCAAATAAGAAATTATCAGATCATTCAAAGGAGGTCATCTTTTCTTTCTGCAGTAAAGTTCACTTAATCAGACAGTTACCCTACACTATTAAACAACAGAACTAGACAGCAGCTTTGAGTGTGTGTAGTTTGAGAGACTGTGCTGGGGGTGACTTTGCTCTGTCTGGCATCCGTGACTATCGTTGAGTCACAAAAGCCAGATGTTGCCTTGCACTCATTTGGTGGCTGTGCAAGTATATGTGAGGCCAGTGAAATGTTTTTCTAAATCTACTAGTGTGTGATTCATCCCTTGAATAAACATGCTGCACCTGGTAATTTCCCCTTCTTTAGAGGCTGTATTTGCATGATATGAAGATGGATTATGGTCATTTCTATGGTAATGAACCTTGTGTAAAAATGTGAATATTCTGTCTGTCTGTTTAACCCAGGTGCTGTATTTTAGCCTGTAGTGCGTATGTGGCTCTGGCCCTTGGGGACAATTTGATGGCTCTTAACCATGCAGATAAGCTTCTACATCAGCCTAAGCTGTCAGGATCCCTCAAGTAAGTCTCTCAACTTTCATGCCCTTTCTTAAAGCCCCTGCATTCCATTCTAGATATCAGTTTTTACCTTTTTTTATTTTCATGTCATATTGATGAATGGACTCTCACCTGAATGACATTTGAATGACATTGCGGTTCTACCAGTCTGGTCACTCTTTGAACTTTCTCACCTCTTACGAGGTCTCTAAATTCATTTCACTTGTTTTGTTTTAAATGTTCCATTTTGCTTTAGGTTTTTAGTGAAGTTCAAGTGTTTGAAATTGTTGAGTAGCAGAAACATTCAGCAAGATATGATCATGTATTAAAGTTCTCCGTCGCTATGACGAATTTCCGTCAACTGAGGGCACTAAAGGTTAATAATGAGATTGATGCAGATCTGAAGGAAAAAAATCGGGAACAAGGCGTTTAGCTGAACAAGCTTTGGCAGACAAAGTTCTGTAAAGGCCGTCTTTTTCTTTGGTTTAATTATGATTTAATTATTTTTCCTAAAAATAAAAATAAACATTATGGTTTTGGCAGTTCTCTTAAACACTGACGGCTGCGGAGTAGCTACTGACGGCGAGCTGTTTCTCGACTCTTGTTTAAGATGCCAAACTTCATAGTAAGAGAAAATAATTCCCCTGCATTTAGTTCCACATCAGTCTCAAAGGCTTGTAATGTCCCAAAACAAAGACGAGATCTGCAAAAAGGCTTCTTGTCGCTTGGCGCATCCAATAATAGTAAGAATAATAATAACAATAATAATAAATAATAGGGCACAATAATAGGCTAGTAGTAGTATATTTTACATTTTTTAAAAAGATCGGAAAAGTACGGAAGTTCTAAGATTGGAAGTCAGTAGTGTGTCATGAAGGGTCTCATTTACTAATGGTAGCTAAAACGGTCAGAAAACAGTGGAGAAAACCCATTGCTTAAATAGATAAAGAAACCAAAACCATGTATGATTTTTTTTTTAAGTGCTTTTGTGGATTTGCCAATAGTTGTCTTGTTTTGAACTAATTTAATTCAGTAACAGGAGCAATTTGACCAGCTTGTGAAGATGTGTAGTAGTGTGAACTATACTATTGCTTTATGTAACTTTTGCGGTTAATGGAGTTAATTCGTTCTTAGATTTTTAGTGAATTTTTTTTTGTTTTGAAACTTTTTTTTATCATGAAGTCTAATATCAGAATGGCCCTTAGGTCCAGTTGTTTCAGTGTGAGAGTGTGATGTTTGGTGGTCAGTAATGCGATTAACAATTCTCCCCAGGTTCCTTGGTCATCTGTATGCTGCTGAAGCTTTAATCTCTCTGGACCGAATCTCTGATGCTATCGCTCACCTCAACCCAGAAAATGTTACTGATGTATCTCTAGGAGTGTCGCCCAGTGAACAGGACCAAGGTACGTACACACACACACATTCTTTAAACCAAGAGAGTAGCACTGATGCATTAGAAAACATTAAAACTAGATATACAACCCAGTATCGCCCAGTTGGACTATTTGGTGAAAATTGTTTGTCTCTTTTGTTGCATGGTTTTCACTTATATGTGTCTGAAACTACAGGTTCAGATAAAGGGGATCTAGAGCCAGTTGAATCCTGTGAGTATTTCCAGCTATTATTCTCTCCTCTCCTATGAGGTTTTTGCTTAATAATGAAATATTAATATTTCTGCACTACACTGCCAGTACTTGAGATGAGAGTGAACATGCTGTAGAAGACCTGATCTCAGTATTGGGATGATAAAGGCCATTTCAAAACTATTTTTATTTGTTTGTAGTAGTTAAATGTTGTAGAACTAGATTCTTTTTCACCCCTGTTGATTGTACTGAAATTATTAAATTTGTTTGGAACTTGACCACAACTTGATTTGAGAATGCCTGTGGTATATCTGGACATTTACCTTAACCTTAATGTCTTAATGACATTTTCGACAATTTCAAGCAGAAAGTATTTAGATTGTCTTTCATGATCATCTCTTGTTTTGTCAGAGTCTGTTATCTTTGGTTTACATTTTCCATCTCCGAGAGAACCCTGCAGTAGTTGAGTGTAATCACAGCACCTTTAATCATGTATTTGTATTAAACTTCTTTTCACTGAGAAAATCAACAAAATTTCGCCAGGGCTGTTAAAATGTTTGCACATGACTGCAGATCTAAATGTGTGTGTGTGTGGGTTTGTGTTTGTGTGTAGCAGGGAAGCAGACTCCTCTGTGTTACCCCAGCACTGTCAGCTTTGCCAGGGCCATGATGCTCTTTAACCTGGGCAGTGCTTACTGCCTGCGAAGTGAATATGAAAAAGCACGCAAATGTCTCCATCAGGTAAATAACCTATATTTGATCCATAAACATTTGACCTTTTAGCCTTGATTAGCATTTCTGACATTTAATGATCTCAATTTTTGTGTGGTTTAATTCACTGAATGCAGCCCTGATCCATTTTCACACTTCCAGTTCTCACCCTTTCTTAGATTTAATGAGGTTTGTTATCTGTTCTGATTGGCTGCCCTGTATAGTGCCTCATTCAGAAAGCAAATAGGTTGATTGTCATCTTGATAACGGTGAATTAAAATTGGGTTGTGTTCGAGTAAATGGTATGTTTGAAAGCTTTGTGCTTGTGTACTACATAAACCATTTAAAACATAATTTACTTTTTTTTTTTGTTTCAATTTAATACATTCAAAATGCATGTTAAATTAGTAAGTCCTGAGGAATATGAACTACATCTAGTTGCGTGTGTTTTGAGAGAATTAAATGACCGTTTCCTTAAATAAAAATGCAGCATACTTATCAGTAACATGCTACACAACACTAAAGACATAAATTGTCATAACTCACGAAAGCCTATGTCTGATTGATGTTAGACCTGAACGTTTATATCTACGTTTCTCTATATCATCCAGTGTGTGGTGTTTAACTCCCTATGGTAAGATTAAAGATGTGGTCTTGTTTTGTTTCCTTTTCTCTCTCTGTAGGCTGCTTCCATGGTCAATCCAAAGGAGATTCCCCCAGAAGCTATTCTACTGGGTGTCTACTTAGAGTTGCAGAATGGTATATTCAACACCCTGATCTTTATTATATATAAACATAAATTTACATTTTTTATATTCATTTCTAAGCTTTATTTAAACTATTTTAACTGTCAGAACTCATTTGCAAACTAATTTGCATTTGCTGATTTGAAGCTAAAAGCATACATCTGTTATTTGCTTTATGAAGTGACACTTTAAATCTCCTGTATCAGTCCTTTGTCTCTGACATATAATAAGCATACAGTTTTAGTGTATAATGCTGATTTATCTGCTTGATTCCTTTAGGAAACACACAACTGGCTCTCCAAATCATCAAAAGGAACCAGTTACTCCCGTCAATCAAGCCCACTTCTTCTCCAGACATGCGCAAGAAACCTCAGCCTTTCCAGCCAGGGCAGCCAATTCAGCCAATACAGATGCCGTCCTCTTTCACACAAGTGCAGCGCAAATGATGTACACATTCTTGCCCCAGTGCCATATACCTTTTTAACACTCATTATTATTTATGAGCCTGGAGCAGCTCGGAGAAATAGGATGGATGAAGGCATCTGTAGACAGGGCCTAATGAAGAAAACCGAAGATGAAAGATTGTTCTATTTCCACTGCAGTTGCTTTCCTAGAGCTTGTCATCTGTTAAAACTGTACATCAGTGTCATCTGGGGTCTATGAAGTCCTAAATAAATTTTATTTACACTAATTTGTGAAATTTTCTTTCTCCAGTGGAAAATATTTACAGATTACAATTTTACCACCATCTCATATTTAAATTTCAGTAGTGAATAAAAAGGTCCTGTGCTACATTTTTTCCTACATTGGTGTACACCTAAAACCATTGACAGGTGAAGTGAATTATATGGGTCTACTTGTTACAGTGGCACCTTCCAGCTGATCAGTCAGTTCTTAAAAGTTGATGTGTTGGAAGCAGGAAAAAGGGGGAACGCTCAAGGATCTGATACACTTTGACAAGGGCCAAACTGTGATGACCTCAAAATTCCTCAGGTCTCTGTATGATCCAGCATGTTTTGGAAGTTCAGGACAAATTAGCCTGATCCATAGAGGCTCTGCCACACAACTTATAGGACTTCTGGTCACGTGTTGGTATCAGACACAACAGCACACCTAGAGAAGTCTTGTAGAGTCTATTTGTTGACAGGTCAGAGTTGTTTTAGGGGTATGAGGGAGTTCTACACAATATTAGGCAGGTGTCTGATGGGTGTAAAATGAATTTGACACTCTGTATGAAGGTACAGGGCTATTCCATTCTTAAATTCCTGTTTTATTTTGTTTTATTAAAACCATTTTTATTACTGTACATTTCTTACTATTTACCTTCTTATACTGGAGAAAATGTGCATGTATGCAGTACATGCTACACAGGGGTAATATTTACATTCTGGCAGTGCATGAGTTGTGTATACTGTAGAGCATGAATGCAGGGTTTACACTATAAAAATAGGCATGGATGGGCTTTTTTTTTCTTTTATCACATCGCTATTTTTCACTATACACGGGTGCTCTGGGAACGAATATGTAATCAGAGGAATAACCTGCTCTGTAAGCGCTATTTATACTATACTGTAGAATTGCTGCATAATTATGTATAGTTCTACCTGCTGTTTATCCAATCCTATAGAATACAAAAACTATTTTTTAAAAAAGTTAAGGAGATTCATTATGCCTGAAATTAAGGACGTCTATGTCCATTCTGTTGCTGACCTCAAACAAATGGCCGTGAACGGTGGAATGTGCTCTCCTTGCTGACCTATTCTCAGGCCAGTCCACTGGGGGTGAACAGACCACCTCTTTCTTTCATGTGTGGTCCCTCCCCTTCCCCCTTTTGTCTCTCTATCTCGAGGGTGGCCAGATCCCTTTCCCATGTTTGCTGCTTTTCTCATGCTAAACCTCTTTTACCCCCCCCCCCCGTTTCCCTCCCCCATCTCTCTGCATTGTTACCTAGATCTCCCCTCTGACATTTTCTGTCAATGATCTCCTGAGAGAAAGCGAGGGGCCGGACCCTTGTTAAAGCCTTTAAAGGAACGGCCCAACTTTAAACAATGCCTCTACTCATATTGTAAATTTAGATGCTTTCATTAATAATATATCCCTGTATGTCAATAAATGTAATTATCCCGATTCAATATATAATGTTTTGAAATGCAGAAGTTAATTATTTACCCTAACAGCTTCAGGAGTCTGCTTTGTAAAATTTGTATACAACAGTCTTTGGGAAATCAATCACCATCAGGTTTAAGTAAACATTTTGTGGAAAATCACAGGACACAGATGAACATAGAATTCCACTACCAAATTCGACCAAGCTGGATAGCTGTTTGCAGTGTTCAGACCTGTGTAAACCTGGTTTAGACCGGTTATATCAGGCGGCCATCTGCATGGCCATTCCAGTTAGTCTGAAGCTGTGCTGTGTTGGCCTAATGGGCAGGGCCCTGCCATGACCCCTGGCTCTTTGGTATGTAGACACACTAGTTCCTGACACTACATAGGTGGCCATGCAGGCTTTTGTTCCTTTTATAATTACACACTTTTTTTAAATATACATTTTGTCAAGACAAAACAGGCAATGCATCAAAAAAATTCTGGGAAATGAATTACATTGAAGACACTGAGCAGAAATACAGGATCCCATGAGATACAAGTTTATTTAAGTGTAAACAACCAAACATAAAATCAAAACCTGCATAAGAAAATGTTTAAAGTCCACAAAATACAAGAGCACAAGACTGTAGACCACCAAATATTTCATACAGCCTCCTCAGTCTGAACCAGACACAAAACAAGTATTTTGTTTGGGATTGAAAGGGATAGTGAGTGCTGCTTAGAGAGCTAAAGAGGGAGGGTGAAGGATGAGAGAATCAACTGTGGACCTCTTGGAGGGCACCCAACATTACAACCACATAGGACAACAGACCAGGAATCCGTGTTGCTACTTTGATCCTACCCTAATCATTACATTTTAAAAGGCAAAACTGATCCCTGGTCTGAGCTTAGGCAGCCATCTATCCACACATCATGGCTTAGCCTGTCTCACAGCTAAGTGAATAATCTAACAAAAACGCTGTAATGACTCAAAGAAACGGGGTCTCGATATACTGTCATTCAATTTGGATTCCTAAATATACAAAAGATGGATTGCTGTTTTCGGAAAATCCAACATGAAAAGGAATTTCTAATGCATCCCAAGGCAATAATAATTTCTCCAGGCAGCCAGTTTATTTCTTTGGTTAATTTACATGTTCTTTGTATGTCTCTCACATCAATACAGTCATCAGTGAGACCGTTCACTTCTTTTGGGTATCAAAAATATCAGCGCAATTGCTTTAGTGCTTATTTGAACTGTTGATTTAGACAGCTGTGATTCTAAATACCACATTTTGCTTACTCACCCCCTCCCCCTTATTTTCAGAGGTTAATGCAAATTGCAAATTTGGTTGAGAAGGATCCCATGGAATTTAACAGTAATGTTTTTTTATAGATCAATACAATAAATGCACACACAAAATAGATACTACCTTTTATGAAGCACTAACAAAAGGATTTACTATCCGATTGTAAGAAACAATATCGAATTTGAATCAAATCTCTAGAAAGCTACCTGAGTTTTTTGTAATTTTTTTCTTCTTCTTCTTGGTTAATACAATCATTAAAAAGACCATGCACTTCTGAACTGTTGACATTTTCCTTCTGCTTTTTCCAGATTAGGAAACAGGTCAAAAGCTGGAATACACCATAACTGGTGGGAAACCCGTACAGATGCTGACCAAAGGTCTAATCGAAAGATAACATGCCCCAACTAACATTCTCAAGGGCATCTGAGTCTGATTACAAACAATAAGTACAATGTAGACATGTGTACCTATTCACTGTATTGAACTGGCACCATATGTTCTGAGAACTCGCCCTGAAAATATAATCAACCTCTAAATATCTTTCCACACATACAGCATCTACCAATGAGACAAATTCTGGTTTAGAGTTGCTGCTTGTTGGGAGGACTACACATGATGGCTCCTCAGTACAGATCTACCATGTATTCTTTTCTCACTCTCTCACTCTCTCTCTCTCTCACACACACAGACACACACACACACACACACACAGTATATCTCCCAAATCGAATGTAATGGGATACCCCTATCAGCACTGTTCAGATAAGGGACCTTTAGAGGAATCTTAAGTCAGAGATACTCATCTTTTATCAAAACTGATTATAGATGGTGCATCCAACCTGTATTGACAATCATGTTGGAACTATAGGAGAAAGAGGGGAAAATACAAACAGAGCAAGCTCTTTGGCAGTTTCCAGTCTGATTAAATTCCAAAAGAGCAAAAGAATTAATGTATACTGCAATAGTGTTAAGGCATAGAAACTGAAACCTTTCTCCTGAAGTCTCATACAAACAAGTACCTTGCTCTGTAAAAGCTATCACACAGTAATACAATCGTGTAGTCAGAGCAATTCACTGCAACCCATTTTTCTTTCTTTCTTTTTTTTGGTATATATCAAAGTAAGTGTCATTGTTTCCGCTCCATCACTACTTTACACATATGTTTGTCTACAAGGGCTTTTAAAGCATGCAAAAATAATTCTTTTTCCTCTTGAAGAGAAGATATTTCTTTGGATCTCTGGAGGACAGAGCTGCAGTTCAATTTCAAAAACATTACATGATGGCAATAAATATGGGGCAAATCAGAGTGAAGATTTCTCAGCAGCAACATTCCTATTTTATAATTTATCCCATTACTGCCAAATGCCCGATTTGTTCTCTTTTCACAATGACTAACAGGTGATATTTATTTTGCAATGCTCTATCAGTCTACATTCTGTAACTTTGAAATCAGGTTCCCCACTTTCTGAACTGGTCTTCTTTATTGTACTGGAAAAGCAACTCCAACACCAGTTGACTCAACATATATGGTAATTCAGCCACAACAGCAAGTTAATGCTAGCCTCTGACTTGACTTTACTGAGGCATTGTAGGGTCACGCTATAATTTAAAAAAAGGAGAGAAATTCAATAAGATAGCAATCTATAGACACGCTTCTGAACTACTGTCCATGTACATCTCTTTGGCACATGCCCATGTCCACTGGTCTCCATTTGGCAAGAGTTTATTCTCTATGCTTGTGAGCATATGGGTACAAAAAGCAGCAGTCTATGTAAAATACTGTCAGGCTAACATGACATTAGAGACCCTTCGTGTCCCCACACACACAGAAAGGCTGCCAAGAATTTGAATGTTCTTCTGTTCAGAAAAGTAAAACGAGATGCATCACATGAATGAAGTCTGATTTTAATACTAAATTAGAGCCCAATACAGCTGGCCTTGCAAATGTGCCTGACTTCACCTCAACCGTCTAAAAGACAGACTCTTAAGTTATGTAGCAGACCTAAGAGCAGCAACCCAGTGAAGCACCATCAGCAAGAAAAGCCCTCATAAATCTCAGCTCCACCACTACGCAACTGGCTTAACAGACAGGAAATGCCCGTCCAGAAGAGAAAGGAGCAAACCAAAAGCAACACCTGACAGGCAGACTTTGGGATTTAGGCCCTGGCAAGGGTATGTGGTCAGGAACAGGCAGTAATTGAGTATATATTTCTAACTGCCTCTCAGTGAAATTTTTTTTGGAAAGTTTCAGTTTCAAATGGACTTTTTATTACATGCCTTATCCTCAGACTCACAAAGAATGTGAGAAAAAATCTGCTGTGTACTGTCCTAACAAATCAGTGCTTGTCTATTTTGCTGCTTTCAAAAGCTTTCTTTTTAATGAACAGTCAAAAGAAGCAGGCAACATCAATCATTAAAGTGGTTACCCACAAATAAAGCAAAAAAAAAAAAAAGTCTAATTTTAGACCACGCTCAAGTGATTTGAGATGTTTTGAAAACTGTGTTCCATTGACAGAGCGAATGGTCTCCCAGGAAATCCAAGTCAAAGCTCTTTCTTTCAGGATTTGGCCAATAAATACATTCCAGACATTCGGAAAGGACTTTCATCAAAATAAACTACATAGTCCTACTAGATTTGGATTACATCCAAGTTTGCTAGCTATAGCAAGTAAGCCATGTGCCAACCAATCTGATAATCTTCACTTCATCTTAACGGTGCATTAGATGAAGAACATACAAAACAGGTAAAGAACTAAACAAACAAGGGTTGATTAAGTTTTATCGTAGATCCCAAAAATGGGGGAAAAAACAAAAACATCTTCAAACGCTTCACAGAATTCTCTTTGCCTCATTTCTTTACAACAACTATGGAAGTGGGAACAATCCGTTTCTTGCATTACTCAAAGCCTGGGCTCTATTCAATACCACCAGACCTACCAATTCATCAGCAAAAGACTACCATTCATACTGTAGGCCATCAAGCAGTTTGGTAGTTGTTTCCATAGGCTTGCATATTTTTTTTTAAAATGGAAATCAACACAAAGTGAGGTATGCACAATGAGGCATTTGTACACAGAGGTACATAAGTTGTGAGGTAAGAGGTTAAGATGAGGTATGATGCAAATGAAAACCAACGTAAAAAAAAACAAAAAAAAAAACGTAATTCAGAATTAAACAAAACCAAAAGAAAAACAGTAGATTTATCAAAACATTATCCAAATGTTTCTGCCAAAAAACATGCAGCCCTAAACTTTTGGTTTACTGTACTCAAACATTCAGGGGTCCAACCTGTGTTCTATGCACAGTAACAATCAGGAGAAATTTGTGCGAGCTGTGCAAATATCAACCAAACATTGCTTCATTTCTTATGTTATGTTCTCTGACTCTACAAATAAAAAAGCACTGAGGTAGACTTCTTTATAAAACTTCACGGACTCTGCACACACAAGAGAGAGTACATTCATACATAGGCTAGATGAGGTAGGTATAATGCAGAGACTGAAACTTATTTCAAGAATGCTAGAAATTCCCTGAGAAAAAAATCAAATAAGAAAGATTTCAAGACACATATCAAGAGCAAAATAGCCTAAACTACCAGCAACCACAGTCTTTTTGCTCTACTCCTACTCTGACAAATGGCTTGTGTACGACAGGGACACTTTTGCCAGCAGCACAAAATTATACTACAATCATGATAAATAGATGTGTAAAAAGGCTCTGTACTACTGACACATTTCCTAAATTCAGCCATGTTTGCTCCTGATGGGTGTGTACCTAAATCTTCTTCACCTCCTCGGCTACCACACATTTCAAAGCTCGAACAAAGTAGCTCAGAACATGAGGATTCGGTTGTTTCCGAAGTCAACGGCTACAATCATTCCGTCAGGGGTAACGGCTATACCCGATGGGCGATCCATCTGCCCGAAACCGCTACCCTGAGTCCCGAACTTGCATAAGAAGTTGCCATTGGGTTCAAACACCTGAATACGATGGTTGCGCGAGTCAGCCACGATAATGCGATCCTCTTGGTCTACGGCTACGCCTTGGGGACGCAAGAACTGCCCATTGCCCGTTCCTTCAGAGCCAAGAAAGCGAGCTGACTGGCAGTCAGGCCTGATGACTAGCAGACGATGATTGTTGAAGTCAGTCACCACTAGGTGGCCTTCCTGATTGAAGGCAACTCCTCGAGGAGAGTCGAAATGCTTCCAGAGGGCACCTTCAAAACCATACTTGTTGAGGAACACTCCATCAGGCCCAAACAGCTGTACTCTGTGGTTGCGCGTGTCCGAGACCAGAATCTTTCCCTCTGAATTAACGGCCACGTCCCAGGGATAGTTGAACTGCCCGTTTTTGGTTCCCTTTTCACCAAACTTGAGAAGGAACTGGCCATCGAAGGTGAAGATCTGGATGCGGTGATTGTCCTTATCAGCCACAATGATTCTTCTCTGGCTGTCGCAGGCAACCCCAGCAGGCCGGTCAAACTGGCCAGGCCGTGAACCCAAAGTGCCAAATTTGTGGTGAAAAGAGCCACATGGCTTGAAGATCTGTATGCGATTGTTACTTCGGTCAGCCACAATTACATAGCCTTCTTTATCAACGCATATGCCCCAAGGTCGACACAACTGTCCATCGCCATCACCCTCTCCACCAAAGGATGCAACAGGTAGACCAATGCCTCCATAGCTGCGGCCAGATTTGACCATTACTTTGAAGGGGCTTCCTTCAATGTGCTGGTTGCAGATAAGCACAGAAAGTAGGTGCTCACCTTCACCCTTGGGGAGGTAACTGACCGTATAGGTGCCATCTTGGTGGTCAGACACATCAGCACTGGACAGATTTCCATCTGGACTCATTAAAACCACAGACACACCATCACCACCAGACATCCGTGTCTCTCCGTCATGGTCATAGCCCACCACCGTAAATGAGGTCATCTTTCCAGGAAGAGCTCTTTTGAGGCCTTCCCCATGGGCTTTAGTGGCTGAGGCAAAAGCTCCACTGCTGATGAGGCCCATGGACTTGATGGCAATCAAAAGAGCCTGATCTGGAGGTGTGAACATAATTCGATCGTCCTCCTGCGGCTGCAGAATGCAGCGTAGAGCTTTCAGCTCCTGCAGCTGGTTTAACATGTGCTCACGGGCAAGCAGGATGTCCATGCTGCGGCCCTCCTCCAGCACCTTTGTCACTGTGGCGATAGTGCTGTCCAGCTTGGTAAGATTCTGGTGTAACTTCTCTACCTGAAGATACAGCGACTTCGCCTTCACTTGGCGGATCTTCTCCAACTGTACAGGGGAAAAAGGACACTAGATTTAATTTAGGTCAGATGATTTTGCTGAAATACATGGGACACTACTTTAAGGCTCAATTTTCGACTGTTAATCTACAGAAAGCTGTATTTACTCTATTGGATTTACTGTATAAAAAGGTTGCTATTACTGTTTAGCAACTGTTTTTACACCATTTATTGTAAATAGTGTAAATAGTGTAAGTATTGTAAAACTGTGCCATGTCTGCAAGCATAAACAGTAATAAAGTAAAAAAAAAAAAAGGTAATTAGGTAATAAAGTAAAAAAATAAAGAAAAAAGTTTGACTTAGATTTAACAGTGCAATTTGTCTGAATGACGCTTGATACCATGGTATTAAAGGAAGACCACGGCTTTCAAAGCCTCTTCCTCAAAAACAAAGAATGTGCTGTAACTTTATGCTGAGCTGTTTGACCCTCAACATCACAAAGAATTGCTTGTGTTTGAATGAAGCGTGTGTAGCTTTACTGGTAAGGCAATGTTTCAGTTAAGTGAATAAAGCCCCTGTTGCCAACGTTAATGGTTAAGTGACCGGGCCTCTCCACACAGCAGTAAAGCTCAGTGCCTGTTTACCTTCCATAGCAGCTCACACTCGCGCTCCTCCAAGGCTTTCTTGTGACGGAGGGTGGTGGTCTTCACCTCTGACTGCACAACCTTAGCCTTCAGCTCCACCTGCTCAGCGATTGCTTGGGCTTTCTCAATGCTCAGCTGTAAATAACATTCAGAACACTTAACAAGAATGGAAGACAGAAAAACCACATAGCATACAGTACAATAAATATGTAGCTTTTCTGAAAGATAATCAAAAAATGTGGCTGTTTGAAATTTATCATATAAATCTGATACTATATAAAGCATTTAGAAACCCTTTGGCTTTGTAAAAAGGCCAAAAAAGGGACAAACATCAAGCTTACAAAGGGATTTCTAACAAACAGACCAATTCATTCCAGAGCAGTAAAGCCGTCCCAGAAGGTGAATGGGAGCTTTAAGTTCTTAGTAAAAGATTATAATATATTATTTCTAAATATAGACATCTAAAAAATTAAGACCAGCACCATATGCAATGTCTCTAAGCAAACCTGAATGGAACTAAAACAGCATGAGGGCTTCCTTTGTGACGTTACACAGAGGAGGGTGGGGGGAGACAGAGGTCAAACAGCAGTGTCATGACCCTTGACATCTATCTAAACAGTACAATGCTCTGCCACAGGGGATCTAGGGACAGCTCTCCCTCTCTGCATGCCTCAAATCACAATTCTAGCATCTGTCTTTAATGCTCTTTTTTCTGTTTGAAATTATGCATCTTTTTGGACAGTAAGAAATATGTATTGCTAGTCCCAAACAAACGCTAAAACAATGATGGTTTAAAAAGTTTAAGCCACTGCACATTTTTTCCAACTGTCCTTTCCGCTTCGTCCACACATTACCTGAACAAGTACTGGGTACAGATAATCAGCTAATACGCCTACATATTAACGTACTTCATCAACCATCAAATCCTCTCCTATGCTTGTTTACCCCACACTCTTCTGGTAAATCTGTTCTAGTAACTCCTGATTGGTACTTCAAGGTGGGATAAGCCGCTGCTGAACTGGACCAGTACAATCCGGTAAATGGGATTAGGCAGCACTGATGCAGCTGGAGTGGTCAGGGGTCTGCTGCGGCACGGGCCTGTCATGGTCAGGGCACTTTCAGAACTGTGTTTACCACTGGCATTGTTAAAACCCTGCAGGAGCTTTCAAGCCCATAAATGTTTAGAGGCTTCCCATTTAACACCACGTAGTAATAGGATTAGGACAAAGTACAACAACCCAATCGACCACGTACAGCTGCATCTAGCCTCTCTGCTCCATGGGTTTATTGCTTAAGGAGATAGGCTTGAAAAATGGATAGCTAGCCTACCACCAAAAATGACACGAGCAACATCATGGGGCCAAATTTCCAGTGGAATTTTCTCTTCAGGAGCTGAAATATATACAACCCTCTGGGGCCTTTAAAACCCAAAACTAGATCACTTCTGCAGATAGTATAAGGGCATTAGTGTGCTGTACAGTACTGCACTAATTTGTCACAAAATGTGATCTGATCTTCATTTAAGGGTTCACATACTTTTTCTTGCCACTGTATAACTGGGCATTTCTACCATAGCACAGCTAAATGAGGCACATTTTCAATGGTAGACTGAAACCATGTGGCTTTCGTACATGCAAACAGATGGCAGGAATAAATCTTTCCACATCAAGTGCCATGTAAACATGCTCAAAGCTTCAAGTCTATGGTGAGTATCAAAATATTCTTGTAACATTTGTCATACAGTTCGCGTTAGCCTCTTTTGGGCTGTTATAATATTTGCAAATATGTTACAACTAGTTAAACAAATTTAAGCCATAAACCTATTTAATATGGGTCTACACTTACTAAACGTAGACTATTGCCACTGAAGAACTAAATATTTAAAAATTTCCACTTTCCACTGTCCTCTCTTACATGTTTTGTTCTACAAATACACACATGCTGTTTTGTTAGCCTGTTCGCTAAACTAGAGAGGAGCGAGCATAAGTTTGATAGCATCAAATCCAAAAATAACACAGAATGTAGAAACTGGACTTTCTAAGTGTTTCAGGCCAAATTGTGTTTGTGTGGAAATGCCACAGGAATTGTTACAGAACCATTCAGCCCTGCTGCAAAAAAGGCCATTGAGTAATTTAAGCCCAAACACACATACACCAAGTGCATATCCTGCAAGGCTCCATACAGTCTAGATTTGATTTTAAACTCAGGCCAAGTTGATTTTTCTTTGGTTTCTTTCACTAACAGGAATTTTACACTCATTCATTTAATGTTTTTTTTAAAGCAATTTCTTCTAAACAAATCTTTGCTTGTAGTATCGATTTATACTCAGAGCAACAATTGCACATAAATGTTACTACCTGATAATTTAATAAATATATACTTACCTCTCTATATGCAAATAAAATAATACTTAATAATTAATTTGCTTAACTGATATTGCTTAACTGATCTCAGTTCTAAGCACCAAATTGTGATTCTCGTTTAATCAAGACTCGTGCAGCCCTCGTGCTACCCATTGTGCAAAGCAGATCATTGTGACCAAAAGAGAGTGGGTGGGGGGGACCATGCAAATGCAGCTGCCACATTAAAGAGAGGGTGAGGCAGCAACACCTTCTGGAATGCCTCTGAAATAGCGGCCTCACTTAAAACGGACCATTCTGTTTAGCCTTTTGCTTTAAAATTCTCTGCTAGGTCTTCTTGCAAATCAGCTCTGCTCAGTGTCACCAAAGAACACGTGAACAGCTCTCTCTGGGGATGCACCCCCACCCCCGCCCCCTGCCGTCTTTCTTTCATGCAAAAGTGTGAGTGATAGAAACATTTCCTCTGTGTTGGACTAATGATGCATCCTGTTCTGGCCATCAAGACTGAATACAGGCTGGCAGTGCACACAGAGCTGCTCTATTCAGGATGAGAGGGGGTGGGGACGCGGTCATCCTGCAAGAAAAGGCCTTCATTTGAAAGACCTTTTCAGTACACATACAATCATATGCAAACGTTTGGACACATTCTGATATTTTTTTTTTAAATGAAAAGAAGTCAACACTATGCATATTGCATCAAATTAAATGCACAATTATTATTTATTTGTCAAACCCCTGGGGGTGTGGGTGGGCAGCGACAAAAAAAGTGTCTTTTTTTGTGATTTAGTAAACCGTAATTAGTTCTAGTTAATTTGATTTATGAGTAAAATTAAGAATAAAAATGCACTGATCATACCTACATATTCTATGAAATGTGACACCACTGGTTCTTTTTGTCCATTCCAACTTATCAATGGTCAAAAACAATGACAAGTATCATAATACTTTATTTGCCATATTACCAATACCTATCATCTTGCATCCCCAGCCTGTTTAAGATCGAATCATAGATTATCAAATGATATTCAGGTCTGATGATATATAATGCCACTACAAAAACATAATCTTTCATGTTTTTTGATGTATAGTTTGGACCATTCCCTATCATGATTTCCATCCTCTTTGTTTCTTCAGTTTCTTCACTGATTGAAAGACACTAGCTACCAGATCTTGTTTTCTATTTAGTAGAACTGGTTCTGTCCTCTATCTCAACAACATTCCAATGTGCCATTGGCTGCCTAGCCAAAAAAAAAACACTAAAAAAGCTGATAGATGACAACACAGTTATATAAATGTTGTGGATGTAGTATATTGTTTAATTAGACCACAGAAATGTGATTAATAAAAAAGGCCCTTAATAGAGGGTGTTACTATTCTAAGGGTGTTTGAAAAAGCCGTGTGGAGAATCACTAGTGTCTTGTTTTGGCTTGTACTAAATTAAATTAGTAAATGAACAATGTTTTACACCAGTATTTAACATTTTATGAGTTTCTCCCCTTCAGGGGGTTATCACAGTAACTCGGCTTAACCATCACCAGGCACAAGCCTTATGTATACATTTTGAATGGATCTATTATACAGACATGGCAATCAATAACAATCTTTAAGACAGAGCAATGTAAAACACAAATCAGATTAAAAGAGCAACACAAAATGATAGAAAAATATGAATAATTTAATAAAAAAGTAGTGAATGGTTGTAACTGACCTGCACAGCCTGTCTTCCTTGCTGTGCGTCAGCGAGCAGCTGGATGGTGAGCGCTCTGGAGTCATGCAGCACGTCCTGCAGGTAGGACACGCTGTGGCCCACGTGTCTCCCTATACTGCACTCCCTACATATGGGCACGGAGCAGCTCTCACAGAAAAAACGCAGCACCTGAGGAAGACAGGGTCAAAACATAGGTTCACGATCAGAATGACCCAAATCTGCACTGAAATCAAATTGTAAGATGTGCATCATGGAATGGACAAATTACCATTTATACATGAATATAAATTTTATTCTTTTTAACACACCATTTGTGTAGACATTTCAGCAAAGCCCTCACTCAGATTATTTTTTGCTATTGTGGTCCAAAATATGATCATATAAAGATGATAGAGAGTTCCATGCTCCCTATTTCAAAAGAAAACATGAGCATTACATCTGTGCTATCCAAAGCTCATGTTACTGCCAAAACAAATTATGCTTGGAATGCCAAACAGTCTTTTAAAGCCAAATCTGCCTCCTGGGCCAGCCCTGCCCCCTCTGAGTTACTGCTAATGATGATCCCAGATAGGTTACCTCAAAGAGGAACACAATACCATGAGTGAAAAGAGATGTTTCCAGGGAATCGACAGCAAGAACATGACATGAACCCTCTAAATTATTACACTGTTTGAGAGCCAAGGCAACAAATATGTTCAATAAAAAGGAATGTACCTGTTAACTTGTTGCATCAATGTACATCATAAAAGTCATATGGTGGTCTCTTTCCAGACTTCACACAATTTTAAATTCTACTATGGCAACAGTCAAAATAGAAGTAAATGAAGGGGCATTGTTTTAAAATAATGGTGCTTTCAAAATTGTATCCTATGAAATGTGCATCTGGAATACATATACCCTAGCTGACACTTTCTCACATCCATCCAAAATAAATTCCAACAAAGGAAAGATTTTTTTCCTTTAACTAAACACACATTTTCCAATGTTGCTGAAATTCTGTCATTCACTCCATTTTTGATGTTTCTTCCTCATATGTACAAAATAATTTAAACTGCAGTTTATTTCAGGAAGTTCAAAGATTTTGTCCAGATGGATCATCTGTTAACTGTCATAGGTCGGCTCAAAACTGAGCTGACGACAGCGATGAAGGAGTCCTCCACAATTCTACATCTGTATCCTCAGCTGCCAGGGGCTGAGAAAGCACCATGGAACGAGCACAATAGCTTATCCATTCAGTGAGTGACACCAATGGCAAGGCAAAGGGGGGAGGGTTTGGGGGGGGTGGTGGCTTTGCAAGTTCTTTCAAGCACCAAACAAAGTCACACTTGCTCTCAGTATCCAGCGTTCTGGTGACTTGGTGACGGATTGATGAAAACCTATTGTTTAGTCATTCATCCATTCATCGTAGAATTATTTCAGTGTTGTTTAAGGCACGTCTATCAACCAACAGATTAGGCAACAGCCTACCAACAGAACCATCTTACATGTTCTCAGCATTTCAGAAAACAGAATTACTGAAAAAAAAAACAAAGTCAATCTATTTTTCTTTTCAGACACACAGTCCCAACCCACACGCCTCCTCAGCCTACTCATCTACAGAATTCCTTTTCTCTCTTTGCTGCCTTGTCGAACCTTAACAGCTTTACCAAAGGCTGATCAAATGCTAATTATATCTTCGTCAACCACGGAGTGCAAGCAGCTGCCAGTAAAGTTAGAGTTGTGATTCCACTCGAGTTACCTGCTCATAAAAGCTGGCCCTCTCTTGGTGGACCAGATGGCTGGACTGTGGCATTGTGTACAGAGTTCATGTGGAAGTGCATCCTGGGAAAAGGTATTGTAGAAGAACAGGGCTTTTCTAGAGCTCCTTTAAGAGAACTAACTAACAACACTAACAAATGCTAAATTGCATGACCATGTTGTGATGGCCACAAAGACACAGAACAATAATTAAAAAAACCAGCAAAAAACAGATTACAAGCATATTCCTGTAGAACGGAACAATTCTGATTCAAGATTCTTAATGAGTCACATACAGCTATGCTAGTACACTGGTTGTGAAATGACTTGTGAATATGGCAAATCACAAGTGCAAACAAGATCTGAAGTGTACTGTATCCAAAGTCAATGTATCCTTCTCTGTAGTGTTGTATGAATCATCAATAAATTTTTATACATTTGCAGCATGGTAAGTTAATTCTCTACCCATAAATACGTTTAGCTCTTGGTTTAGAGGTGATCTGGCATAGAAACAGGATTTTCCAGTGTTTTGAGCTCTTGTTATAGTGTAACAATTTGACAACTTCTGTATTGTGAAACTACTATTTTAAGGCATCAAAAATGTTATCATGACAACAGCAATTAATAAATGAATAAACAAATATTTGACAAACATTTTGTGTGGCTTTGTGTGCAAGAACACACTCCTCAATTCCTGGTCTCTTATACAACCAAACACTAAAGCTGTCTCCTAGACAGCTGGTATAATTCTCTGCTGAGGAATTTGTGAGCTATCTTTCGTTAGTTCACTTGTACAATGTACAGAGACAGAGACAGAGACAGAGACACAGACAGAGACACAGACAGACACAGACAGAGACACAGACAGACACAGACAGACAGAGACAGACAGAGACAGACAGAGACAGACAGAGACAGACAGAGACAGACAGAGACAGACAGAGACAGAAGGGACAGTCTCTTCTTGTGCTGCTGGCAGCCCTGGGTCTTCCCTAAACGCCTTAACAGGTACAGAAAGATTCGGTTTCTCCAACTTAGAGGTAAAGGACACAATCTGGCACAAAGTGAAGCCTGTCTTTGGCAAATACTGGTAGCTATTTATTCACATGGCGGCCAACCATTATCTTATTGACAGCCGTGTTTCCTGGGACAGACTTTAAAAAATAACTGTACAACTGTAGAATTGTAATGGAAGGTAAACAATTCAGTGGTAAATACCGCTGAATATGGCATAGCCTTCATCTACATATGGAAGTACCTAACAGGAGTTCTTTGGCGGTCACAGCTACCAACTGCTGAAAGAACTAGTTAACTAATGCAGAACGTTTGTTTTCAAGCTGTTACATTTCAGTCCACAAACACTTTTAATAAACTTTTAATAAACACATGATTTAGTAGCTTTGGACAAAAACTGGTGTGTTTTGCTGCTTTCAAGTGCTGAAAGCAGGTGTGATGGACAATGTTTTCCACTTGTAATACTGGAACAGCTGACAAAGTTGTATTTATTTGCAATGATTTAAAAAATATATACCTACGCAAACTATATGCGTTTTAATATAGTACCAACTCAGAAACTGAAAATTTTATATACTGATACCCCTATCGATACTGATTGGGTTTATTAATATTTATGATCATTACTCTCCTCTTCAGATGCTCCATGGAGCATACTGCGGTTTAATTACCAGTCTAACACACACGGTACAATACCAAAAACAGACTTTTATTGCTACATCTGTAAAACGATTAAACTGTATGTCATCCAAATATTTGCCAAATAAATTCATGTAAAATGCAATAAAGCACTGAATACTAACTGTGCCCTATGAAAGGAAAAAGGTTAAACTACACCTGATTCTGCTGTATGTGCTTGAACGTTTGGTCATCGTTATCATTGGGTTCTTTTACTCCATCAAAAAAAAAAAAAAAAAACCCTGTTCAATTTCAGAATTTACTCTAGCGAACATCCCTACATTCTAACTCATTCCCTGGTGTGACTTTTTAAAAAAAACCTCAAAAAACCCACACAGTTCTGCAAAAACACTCCAGACCGTTACAGTACACACTAGTTGTCTACTAGGATTGGATGTTTCTTAAAGTTACTGTAAAGCTGCTGTAGCTACAGTTTCAAAAGAAACTAAGCATTCTCTGAGGTACCCTTATTAAAAAAGCTAGACGTACACACACACACACTCCAAACTCTCTCTCGGATACACACACTCGCACACATTTGCTCTCACTCTGTCTCTCCCACACACACACAGTAGTCCTATGTCCGCTGCAGGAAGTGGCTAACCACTCAGATGACCTCACTGGCTGCTCATGAGTGGTCAAACAGAATCAGCTGGCTCCACGACGTGCCGAGTATGTATACATGTGTGTGTGTGCGCGTGCCCATATGTGCATGTGTGAGAGAGGCCTGAGTGAGAAACTATGATGGGGCTTGCTACAGCAGCAAGCCCTTTCTCAGTTCCCTGCCAAACCTAAGACAGTATGCAAGATGACTTGTACCACTGCTATGAAGTATGAAGACAGGTTCATTACAATTTCAAAAAACAGGGCTTGACAACAACAAGAAAACAAGTCTCAACCCCGTGGAGGGTAGGAAAGCAAATATCCTTCAAAAATTTTGGCCTTTCATCTCACTATGATCAGTGTCACATGCTGAAGTAATATTTACACCTCTGTCCCACATAAGAGTCCCTTTTATGAGCCAGGAGCAACTCACATAAAATTATGTAAGACCTTCCATGCATCGTGGTGAGTCCGGGTGTGTGTGGGCGTCATAGGGGCAGAGGGGTGGAAAACGCCATCCGTTAACTTGTTGGGCACCAACACACACACACACACACACACACACACACACACACACACACACACACACACACACACACACACACACACAC
>JBBJLR010000007.1:10670770-10681693 GCA_037577145.1 Brachypetersius gabonensis
GTATATGCAGACATTCTAAAACAAAGACTATTAGCAGAATGATAACGTTCTCATCCCAGCCACAATACCTTTGGCCTTACATTATACTTTAAGAGCCTTGTTGAATTGACTGCTTATGATAATGTAAATGACGTAAATAAAGCCTCAAAGGTACAACAGTAATAAAAGACAAGTTACGATTAATTATTGTGTTCAGATTCTTTATAAATACATTTCCACTTTTTTTCTGATTGTCCCAGACCACACTAGGCAAATGATGCATTTAGATTTAAAGGTGTTCAGCAAGACTGAGCTCATTGTGGACCCCTAGTGGATCTAACTAGCTTTACAGGTTTTACAGCAGCTTCTAAATCAACAGTTTCTCTATGTGGTTGTGGTTCCTGGTCAGTTGTTTACCTGACTCAGCTCCTGAGAGACGGAACTGAACAAAAATATGGAAGGGAGGTGCATGGTATTAGCAACAGCTCAGACTGTGCAGATTTTCCACACATTTAGTGAGTGAGAGACGATTAGGTGCAGTAAATATATGCCTACAAAAACTGAACAGCCTGGACATCATTGGTTTATTTATAAGAGGTGTATCTAGAAGTGCACACAGAATTCATTCATTTTCAATAGAGTTCTTTCCACATATGTATAGACTAATGATGTAGATGTATTACATGCGTGTTCAAAACCGACACAGCACATTTGTACGAAAATGCACACAAGTGCACAGGGAGTTACACTGAGGCTACCTGTCTTTTCCTTTTCTGTGAGACTGAATCTATTGTCTAATAGTAAAAAATAATCCCCGAATCATCCTTTCATCTGGGTTTTCTTTCACATAAAAACAACAGACGGCAGACAAAGAGGTTGCAGCCGTCACATGAATTACAACGAGCTCAAGTTCAGTGTTTATTATCTTTATCTGTTTACCACTCTGTGATGGGCTGATAAATTATGATGCGGGAGACAGAGAAGTAAATACAGCATCAAGTCTGAAACAAGTGCAACTGCAACATGATCAGGTAGGAAAACTGATGGTTAATTATATTTTTCGCAATTAATGCTATACATTAAAAAGTATCAGAGTAATGAAAAACAAAAAGTACTTGAGTGAAATAAGCAAAATAGAAAGTACTACATGAAAAGTCTTTCAAAGCAAAACAAAAACTGACAGGGGGTGATTTACTCTGGCCTACATTGTGCAGACGCTGATATTTTAACAAAAACATTATTTTGTGAATTCATTTTGGGTTTATATCTCTTGTTTCACTGTTGTGGTGCTTGATATAATTATCCCAGTGACTCTCCCTCCATTTTTTTTATTTATGTGGCTTGAGGTGCTATAGCTGCAATAGAGCAGCACTCCAGCTGCAGACCTTTGAAAGCTCTACATGTGTTTCTTTTATTTTCTTCTGGGCTGTACGGTGGGGCGGACAAAATGAACTTCACTCCAGTGGTAATTCAAGGTAAGTGTTCCTTTCTCTGTCATTTCGACAGGACACTAATGCACACTAACTATTGTGTGTCACAGAGTTCAAGGAGGCTCTAGATTTAATGCCACAGCCTACAGACATGCGCTTGAACTCAGAGGGGGTTCCGCAGTAACTGAACAACCTACGATTACTTTAAGATGAATAAAAAGCAAAAGATATTAACACTAAAGAGAAACACACTGGCTCACTCCGAACACACAGAGCCATTATTACCACCAGCACAGCCAGGACCTTTCAATTACTCAAAGTGCCAGCAGCCAACTGCAGGAAAGAAAGAAAATGAGGTGGATTTACCCAGTTAGGGTGAAAAACTACATGCTATTAAAAAAATGAGTAGTAACATATTTATGTTGGATGTTCACATCGACCCATCAACAAATGTAAATTCACTCTTCCTTTGGCAATTTCATTTTAAATATAAATCTCAAAATGAAAAAAAAAAGACATTCAGTAGCAATAGTTTAGATTTCCCAAATAATAACAAACAAGACAGTACTAGAATACAGCTTTATTACCCGCAATTAGTGTCAAACTTTGATAGAAAAGATTAAATAATTTATTAATTTTTCACATTTGCAGTTACACTTGAAACACTGACATTGTGCTAGATACTGCATTTGACACAACTTTAAACCTATGCATCCAATACATGACATCAGTCCAGCACTCAGAATTAGTAAAGACTATTGGTTTGTAGTGTTATAATAAGAGCAGCACTTTCTTATAAAGTTATTGAACAAAACGACCCTGTTTTTGTTTAAACCTTTTGGCAAGTTCTCCAAGCCAAGGTTAGCTGACTAGTTCATTTACAATTTAATCACTGTAGTGCTACAAGTACTTCAAACTATGTGCAACAGATTCATGACTTATACAGTTCGTAAAAGCAACCTAATGTGGTTGCAAAGAGCCTCCTTGCTGAAACAGCAGGTTCCAGAATTTAAACAGACTGATATTAGTCTTATGTGAAGATTACAAAAGGCAAAAGTGTTATTGGGGTCCAAACCCAGCTCAATGTCTCACAGCTTTGTGCTCTGTTTGCATCAACCATTTGTTTTCTTGATTCACAGTACAGGTAAAATGTATTGTTCCATAATGATAATTGAATACAAATACAGAAAATACTGTTGATGGAATGAGTGTTTTTCACATTCAGAGATGTTCTCCACTTCAGAAGACCTCCATCTAGTGGACAGCAGGTACTTTACATAGACGCATTGCATCCAGGCAGTGCAGTACACAAACATTGAATAGCTTTTCCCTTCATCTTTTGGCCAACATAAGTGGCAGCACTATTCATAATTTGAAATGCAACAGAGGATCCCGCACAACAAAAGGATGCTTTTCATCCAATAATTATTCCAGGCTCCTGTGAGACTGTATGTACAGTGTTTGCACAAATGGCTAAGGACTTATTACTTAATCTTATAACCTACTTAATCCTTATTTAAGTGCCCCGCTTCAAAGTTACATTTGCAGCCAACATAACCAACACACTGATTTACAGCAGACGCACATTGTACCTGGAATTTAATCCTGACTGCTTTAAAAACAAAATTCCCATCTGCTTCTTTAATAAAACCAAAGTGCATTCAGGTAATTCTTTCTATGAATCAGTGGACAAACCACTACAAACTGCCACAAACCGGTCTGTCAGATGTGTGAGACCTCATCAGCCTTTCCAGTCCCAAGGAATACACAGATCTCCATCTTGCATGACAGAGTAGAAGTGTGAGACACGGAGGTGCAGGCCCTGCATGTAGGGAGACCTCTCTTCCATTAGACGTCTGCAGCATGGGATCATCTGACTGCTGGACACACTGGGCTCTTTGGACAAACTGCGTAGAGACAGGTCCTGAACACAGTTGGACATGACATTCTCTTCCTCAGCCTCTAACCTGCAGGTGCACACACAGATTCTACTGAGCCGAGAGCTCTAACGTATTAGTCTTCCATGTGAGCCAACCCTAGAGCTTATTTGGGCCTGAAATTTAGGTCTGAACCTGAATCTGAGTAAACACAGTTTCACAGAAGTGGAGTTTGCAAATCCTGGGATTAGTGCTTAGCCAGTAGCATTTTCTTCACATATTTGTAGAATTGCTTCATGTTGTAGTGCTGTTACAAGAACAAATGCATGTGTCATACATTGACCACTTGATGTTAATGGGTACAGAAAGCCCCTGGATTCTTGACCCTGGATGTGTTGACCAGCACTCCAGAGTAAACTACATCTATAATCAGTGAGTCTGAGATCCACTGATTGAAACCTGAGATTACCTGAGAGCCACAGCAGCAAAACTTTGGAGGGTTCCAAAGAAATCTTTAAGAAATCTTTAAAAATGTATTTTAAAACATATCAAGGTTAATTACTGTAACAACACTGTTCGATTAACAGTCTTGCTTGCCGCTGTTTAACCTGCAATATATAACTTCAATAACTCTCACACACGTGACTGTTATACTTTTCCAAGGAAGGCGGCACATGAACGCACAAATGGCAAAAGACACGCTGACATGGGAACATGGTCTAATTAGTAATGTTAAAGGATAAAAACTAAAAAAACTGCTGCAGAAAATATATCAACTCATGCACTTTTTCAAAAACTTTCAAAAGTATTTCACACTAACTATAATACAGGTCATACAATCAACATTATTTGATGCGATGTGTTGGGTCATCGCATCATAAACATGTTTGATATATCAGTTCTGGACATGGACAAGATTCTTCTTGGGGTGTTTAACTTGCTCTCATTCTAATGAATCTCAAAATAGAGGACATAGACTTCAACAAAACCTAGATGAAAGCCATCACTGAATTACTCTGTTTATTGATCATCTGACCTGAACATTGATTCCAGTATAACTGACCAGAATAACAGTTCATTTATTGTTTTTGTAAGTGTGAACAAGCCATAGTAACACTCACTGGTCCTTGCGCTGAATGCGCCTGCGGGCCTCCTGAGCGTGGCTCTGCAGGAAGTTTTGTAATTGGCCAGGATCACACATTGTTGGGATAATGAAATGCCCCATCTCATGAAGACTAGGAGTGGTACGGTCACTATGGCAACCACAGAACAGGGAAGTTTATCAAGTGTTCTGCGAAACACTGAAGAATCACAGGTCTAAGGCAAAAAAACTATAATTATTTTAGAGCACAAGCAAATATTTATTTGCTTAAAGGAGCATACAAAAAAATAAATATTAAATGTATTGTAGTTTTTTTACAAGCCTCCAAACCCTCCAAATGACAAATTCAGTAGATCAAAACTAACTGTGTATTAAAATATACAGAAGTGTTTTCATTGTTTACCTATTTTATACTGCACTTATTTAAGGCTCACCCAAACTTTTGCATACAGCTGTATGTATTTATAGTAGTTCCACATTTTTAATTAGTTATTCTGACAATTGAAGTACCCCAAATGGTGCAGCATAAGAAAACACTAATAAACAATACACAATCGTATATAGATGGTGTAAAAGAATTAGCCTTACTTCTCCAGTGTCATTACGAGGCCTTGCAGACTTCGGGGGTGCAGGGCAAGTCGCTGGGGCAGCAGTCTCTTGTGGAAGGTGTTAAGAGTGCTGTAATGCTCCTCGAGAGGCAGAACCGGGCCTACCCTCTCCAAATGGATCACTTGGATCCCCCCTAACAGTAAACTGATTCTGTCTTTTAACCACATTGTCTGCTGAAACAGACTACAGTAACTAGGCAACCTCTGGAAAAGCTGCAAATATAGACCAACATACAGAATCAGAATTTGTGGTTAAACAACACATACGTTCAACCAAAATCAACTGGAATTAAACGAACGTGTTACTTTTGTCCACTGATGGTGCACGTCCATTGTTCCCAGCATCACATAGCCTGAGGCATTCATCCCTGACTGATCAGTAAAGATTACTGTGTGTCCTGTGCAAGTTGAAAATGACTTGTAAGCAAAAGAATCCATGTGGGTATTTGACACAGCTCCTCAATGTAGGTATTTATACAGGAATAAAATACACATATACAGTTCAATCAAATAAAACCAAACTAGTTTCAGACTAGTTGTTATATCCCAATTAAAAGTCTTATCCTAATTAACCAGTATTATATTACAATTAAAATAATTATACTTACAGTGTATATATATATATATATGAATAATATGTGAATTCCAAAAAAGGTTGAATACGATGTCTGGAAATACCTATAACTTATTTTTTAACAGTGTATATAATAAATAATAATACAAGCAGTGGCTTCAAAGACTTGGTAGTGTGGTTGTGTATAATGCTTATCATGCTACCTCTCAGATTGAGCAGGGCTTCTGGGCTCTGGAAAGAGAGGCGGCTGAGACTCTGCAACTGACAAGACCTGTGTGCAACTCCCCATTTGCGCTGCCACCTGCATGACGGAAGACGCCATTAAACCGTTTCCACACAAATTTGACATTGATGTTTTTGCTGTGACTCCCTGAATTGAGCTTTATCAGAAAGTTATAAAGTATATTTAGGAGATTCCAAACCATATTAACCAGTGGCTTTTGCAAACTGAAATGCTTTTTACCTCAAATGTTTAATAAAAAACAGAGCATATAACCACACAAAATTTTTAAAAGTAATGACTCAGGCTGAAGGCTGTATAGAAAAGGAACTTTTTTTCACAAAGACTCCAGCTGACCTGATATCCACTAGACCCAGTTTTTCAATGAGCTCTCTCTTCAGTCTTTTCAGCTCTGCTCGCCGGGGAACACTTGCATTCTGCTTCTTTGTGGCTTCTGGTTCGTTATTTTTCAACCACAGACTGGAATAAGAAAGCAGTACTTTGTTTAACTACACATTATGTACTAACTCCGCATTTCAGGACCACTTTAATTCATAAAACAATATGGCAGCACTGAAATCTAAAAAGCTCCACTGGCTTTATAAACCACAGGGTACAGTAAACAATGTTTTAGTAAAAACAGTATGGCAGTACTAGTAGTGTCTGTGTCACCACAAAAAACAAGGTGTCATTAGCACTCATTTTATTATGCACTGCACTGGTCTTGATTCCTGTATTTTTATATTCATACTCCTGTATTTTTATATTCATACACTTTTATATTCATACTATTATGCAGAAGAATCTCAAAAATAAATACAAATATGTACATAGAAGGCTAGAATACTCCAAACCAAGTTGTTTTTAACATCCTAGTAGGATTCTGGTTAGATATTTGTTTAGACAAGGCATTCCATAAGCATGATCAGAATCCCTGAGTAGAAGTTTCAAAGAAAAGATTAGAGAGATCTCACAAAGGCCAAAACAGGCTTAATTAAATAACTGAATAGTACCTGAGAGTAGTCTCCATTTTCTTGGCGTGTTCCAGCTCCTGTTCTGGGTCTCTGAACCCTGTGAAGCTGTAGTACGTCTTGTCCCATTTTATCGGCCGATAAAAAGGAATTCCACCTTGTTGTGGCGAGTTCTGGCTCTCTGCTCTGGCTTTGAGAAGTCCCTGCATGTGTTCCAGTGACAAGCTACAGGACTTCAGTACCTCCATCACTGTGCTCTTGACATCCTTAGACTGCAGAGTGAAAGTCACTGATCGAAAACCTGGGAAAACAGACAAATACGGGCATGGAAATTCACTTAATTATATTTATATCGAAGAATTCTCCTAACATTTTTCATATACACACTGTTCTGCCTTAAACAATTTACATGCCACAATAAATACCCCTCTGTTTAACGTACACTGCACATTCTAAGTCCTGCTGCTGCTATTTTCAAAACTATTATTTACTGCTGTCTACCTCTGTACTGCATTTTTACATACCTAACAATTCTGCTGATAGAATACAGTTTGTCATAATACAGTTTTTTGTATTCACTCAAATGTGAACTGTACAAAATGTCCTGTTATATTTCACTGCGTACAGTGCGTATGACTGAAAACCTGACTCACAAGACCCTCTCTCATACTCATTATTAAAAACTTGAGGACACTTTAAACTTACACTCTGGACTGGTCAAACAAAGTTAATTAGGGAAACATTAAACTCACCAGACGGCACAACACTGTCACTCTCACTGTCCATTTTCTCCTTTGTGTCCCGCACATAAAAAGTGAGTTTTGTGGGCTTGAGTGACTTCATGCCTGGTTTTTGAAGATTCTCCAGATAGCCATTTAACCTTTTAAGAGAGTTTTCATTCACTTCCTGCACACCAGAGCACAAAAAGAGAGTTGAAGGAACTGAGTTGAAAAACTGGGTTCTTTATAGGTTTATATGTACAATGAAACTCAAAGAACCACTGAATGTTTAACTGGTTCTTTGCATGGTTAATTGGCTATTCAATGGTGGATACAGTTCCTCAAAGAACACTTTAAAATTAGCAGCAAAATGGGTTTCACCAAGTAAAGGGCATTTTTAGGTACAACCCTTTTTGCTAAAAGTGACATATAGATTAAAATGAGTTTTGGCAGTACTGACATCCGTAAACCCTGAGACTGCTCTCTCCTAACACAGAACGGTGAGAAAAATCGAGCATTAATCTCTTACCCTTTCTCTGGGGTGCTGGCCAAAGAAGTCAGGGTGTACAGCAAAGTAAAATGGTCGGAGCGCATTAACGGCATCTGCTCCAGACAGAGCTCTTCTCTGAACTATCTGAGACGCACAGCATATGCCACCAAGCCTGACCATGATAAAAATGTAGAGAGAAGAATAAACAGAATAACAAGCAGGAGCACTACATTTAATCTAAGCACTACATATAATGCAGATTAAAAAGGGGATTACTCCTAAATTCCAATTGAAGTGCTTGGGAATGGCACTTATTCTACAATTTACAGAAAGTGAAACACTAGTTATAACATAACCCTTTATTAGCAGCACAACCAATAGAATAAAAGCTATTCAAGTTTGTGTGTGAACATATACATTTTATATAATATATATATATATACACACACATATATATGTGTATGCTTTAGTCAACCAACCTCATGCGTAGGAAGGAGGATAATGACATCACTTTAGCAGTAATCAAGAGTTAACAAACCCCTGAAAGCATTCCTGAAACAGAATGAAACCACATCAGTTGAAAAGCAATTGAAAGCTGTCAGCTACTTCACAGCATCAACAGGCAAAACAGGTTATTTGTGAGAGGAAACGAGGGGGTTCCTCTTGACTGAAGCCATCCACAAGGTCAGCGTCACAGTTACATGAGGGAAGCAACAAGCAACGGCATAACACAACTCAAACTCGGCAGTTAGCTGTTTGGAAAAGTTAGCAAGATAGCTAACAACGCACACAGCGACAGATGTTTTTTAATATTACTGGGTTGTTAATATTATTAATAGGCTAATTTAGTAAGAAAACAAGCTAAATATCCGTACCTGCCTGGAGTAAGGCAAGGGCAGTAAGAGAACTAACTTAGCTCACACTAGCAAGCAGTAAGCTAGCTGCATAGCTGTGCTACCATATAGCAGCTGTTGCAGTGACAGGGTTGATTTAGATCAGAAATGTAAAAGAAAGTAACATTGCAAAATCTTTACCTCTAGCAGCAGCGCAGTATTTCAAGTCAGCTATAAGGAGAATAAAGCTGCATGTCAGACGCTGTTAGTAAGCGATGCCATTCATGTAAACACTGGCTGCACGTTTGCAGAAAGTCAGTCTCCTCTTCATTATTTTGAAGATTTGTTGACATCTAGTGGTGTAAACATGAAAGTAAACCCAGAAAAAAAAAAACTACAAATAGAGCCGGGAGAGACTTAACCTCCCTTCTTCAGGCTGGGCTGGTTGGGCATTAGACTTTGCCCTAAAGCCTCACCATCCTGGTAAGGGCTTGAAATAGAATGAATAAATCAATGTGTCCAAAAGTTTGTAGACACAGGCTCATTTGAAATTAAGGCTAAAAATAAGTTTTATTGGGAATTATTAAGCAGTGTGTGGGTATCTGTGTCAGTAACGGGAGCACCTTAAAGTATTTCACCTAATAGAAGGCCTTTAGACTTTCCCCTAAAGCCCCACTGTGAATTAGTGCTGAAAATGAATGAGTAAATGAATCAAGGTATCCAGTGGATTACAATGACGTGACAAGCACTAAATGAGCAAGGGTGTGTTAATAAAATACTGAGGTTATTTTAAATAAAGTATTTAAAATAAACAGAACCTGGACTGTAAGGTAGGGTTGGTTGGACACTCCCAAAACTGGTAAGGGCTTGAAAATGAATGAATGTATAAAGGCGTCCAAAGGTTAAGGCTAAAAATCATAGTTTTAACGGAGATTATGCAGACAGTGTGTGAATATCTACATTATATGGACAAAGGTATCGGGACACACCTCTTAATTACTGAATTCAGGTGACCTCATGTGAAGGCCAGTCTAAATGCTTCATCATACCAAGACATTTTGGACAATGCCATGCTTTAAACTTTGTGAACACAGTTTGGGGCAGAAGCTTTTCTATTCCAGCATGACTGTGCCCGCATGGATGAGTTCAGTGTGGAAGAACTTGACTGGACCACACAGAGCCCTGACCTCAACCTCATCCAACACCTTTGGGATGAACTTGAATGGAGATTGGGAGCCAGGACTTCTCGTCCGACACCAGTGCCTGACCTCATAAATGCTGTACAGAATTAATTAGCACAAATTCTCACAGAAACTCCCAAATCTTTTGGGAAACCTTCCAAGAAGAGTGTTATAGCTGCAAAGGGGACCAGGTCCATGTATTTGAATGCAATGTTATTAAAGACCCTGTACTTTTGCCCATATACTGTATGTCAATGGCAGGGGCACATTAAAATATTTCACCAAATAGAATTCAAAATTTCTGAATGCTCTTGGTCAAGAGTGTGTCTATAATCAGATATGAATAAAAATGAGCATGTGTAATATCAAATCTAAAATACACGCTGTTAACAGCTGTAGTGTAAAGTGCAGTAGTTGCACCGCCTCAAAGGTATAAAATCAGATCAGAGGAAAAAAAAATATTTCTCTCACAGGTCTGTTTGTGTTCATGTTGGTTGAGATTTTTAATACGTGGATTTTCTTGAGGAATAAAGAAGAGTTCAAAGGCAGGCCTGTCACAGTTATACTGGCTGTTATAAAATATAATTTGTAACATACACAGTTATACAGGTATGACGTGTAATGAAATGTGCCCCTGAAACGTTTGTGCAATACAGTTACAATAAATTAAAGCGAAAAAGCCAGATAATATTCAGATCTGCAATCCTGTAACTAATAGAATCGCTAAAATGTACCTTTGCAGGTCTTTCTGTTAGATGATGCCACTTCCTACGTCTAGATCACTGGAACAGGAGGGACACTGATGGAGACTCCAGCAGGTAAGTTGTGTATCCACTAGAGGGAGCAAATGGCATAACATTTTTATTTCTGTGTGTGTGTGTGTGTGTGTGTGTGTGTGTGTGTGTGTGTGTGTGTGTGTGTGTGTGTGTGTGTGTGTGT
>JBBJLR010000007.1:10702990-10717934 GCA_037577145.1 Brachypetersius gabonensis
AACATTACTCATTCACTAATCAGCAATACCTGTTAAAGACCTTTTATAATATTAACAGAACAACATGAGCATGCACAATAATAATATTCACACAGAGCAAAGAAGAGGACAATGAATAAAAGGCTTACCTTTCTTTAGCATTAGCATACAGGAGCCTCTATGCACACTTGCTCACACTCCCACAAACACTCACACGCATAGTCAGGCAGACAAGAGAGCCCATCATTGTTCTCCACTAACTCCTCCCACACAAAGCTCAACCAGTACATGTGGAGATATGCAGGAGCAACAGAGTGCACACACATATACACATGGACACACACTCTGAAATGTGTACATGACAGCATGCAAGTCTTCACACAAAGAATCCCGATGAGAATCCAGTGCAGTCACATGACATGAGCGCGTGCCTGAGTGTGTGTGTGTGTGTGCGTGTGTGTGTGTGTGAACATGTAAATGGCCAGAGGGTTGCATGGAACAGGAAACAAATGTAGGGAAACCCTACAAGCCACCACCCTGATAGTCCTGAAACAGAAATGGATATAGACCACATCTGTTTTATGAGACCCTCGGGGGGTAACGCAGGTCCAAACACACAAACAGGCACACACACACTGAGCATTTGCATTATTAATAGCTCTTAATGGTGCCATTATGTGGAATAGTGGGTTTGCTGTTTTAACATGGATAAAAGTCAGACTTGATGAGAGAGTAAACAGAGTGAAATCTATTTCTTTTTTTTCATAATGCTTCTTCTTTTCTTTTATTATTTTCTTTAATTTGGCAGTTAATTGTCTTCTCATGGTTTCCAACATGAAAATTGTCTTTCATGTTGGAAACCATGGCTCAGTTGGCAGCCTTTCCTCACCTTAGTCATTCTTGCCTGTGTCTACCAACCTCCTCAAATGTCTGCATGGACAACTGCATGGATGTATAACTGTATGTGATGTTCTGAGATGGGTATAATAAAGGGAGTTTGGACAATACCGTATTGTCCTTGTCCTTATGGCTCACTGTAAATATGCACACTGTATATATTACGCACTGGAGAGACAGAAAGAGAGAGGATGGAGCTTTAATTCAAAATGCAGGAGAGAAAAACAAGATAGAAGAGAGCAAGACAGAGTGAGTGAAGAGATAGATGAAGAGAGTTGCAAGTGGTCTTATCTCTCTAATAGCCTAATCAACATTGTTGTTCTGCATTTTCTGTTGTGAAGCTTTTATCTTATTGTTTTTTTTATTGTTATTGTGTACAGTAATGGTCACCACAGTGTAGGCTAATATGTGGAGTAATATGGTAATATGTGCTAATAAGTAGGAATGAAAACACTAATGAAAGCTGGTTTCAATCTGATGAGTGTTGCTGAGCATAGAAATCAATGTAGTGTATGTGACTGACACAGGTATGTTTAAGCTTAACCTGAACTACCTCCAATGAGTGGTAATCAAAAATTTCTGTGATCATGGTAAAAATATACAATTTTGTAAAATAAATAAATGAATAAATAATCAAGAAAACAGTGTGTGAATGATCCAAAATCAATATCATACGTATAAATGCATGCATGAGAGCATGCCTGCCTGCACACACACACACACACACACACACACACACACACACACACATACTACACACACAATCCATGCACATTTTACATTTACACTACAGCATTTTTTTCACCTGTTTAAGGCAGGTGATGCAGCACAAAGACAAAACAAATACACTGAATGCCTCTCATTATAAAATCTAATTAATTTGCCTCTAACTGCCTTTGTTACTGGAGCTGGCCTGGAGAACAAAGGAAAAGAAGCCTGTTCATATGCTACCGCTCATTTTATACTTCACTCAATGTACAGACCAAATCCACCCACTCTGTGGTGCTCTCTGTCAATCACGCCGGCGTTGGACAGCACCTCCACCTCAGCCATTTTATGATCAGAGCAAAGGGAAGGATGACTGTGTGCTGATTAATTTTTATAAAATTCCGTACAGTCATAAAGGTATTATTACTGGTAAAATCCAGACATATATACGCAAATCAATTTAAGCCCGGAAACACCTTACTAGCCCTTTGGTACAGAATTATGCGGTGCTTGTAATACAGCCGATGTGCCACTGTGCCATAAATGCTAAATGGATATTACCAGTTTCCATGCCAGCCATATGGATCTTTACTGCTATTTCACTTCAGGGCAAATGTGAGGTTAAGTCTGTGCCATTCTGTCCATCGTTTGGCAGCAAATAGCACCACACCCTAAGCTACTGAGCGCAAATGGAGCCATACACAGAGCGAAATGCTGATCATTGTTTATATATATACATATATATATATACGTATATATACACCTTTTTATGCCGAAGGCTTGAAGTGTACTAATATGCCATTAACTGCATCTTGAAAGCATATATATGTATGACACCCCACATTATCTGTACTGAGGCAGATTTGAGTGGTAACAAAGTGGTGTGCTGTATGGTGGATCATAGTGTAGAGTGTAGGTCATAGTGTAGAGTATGTACGTAGTAGTGTAGTATATTGTAATGTAGTGTCATGTAGTGTAGTGCAGTCACATGTATAATGCTGAATACATAGTGGTACAGTGGAGTATGGTACAGCTATGTGGCATGGGGTTATATGGTTTAGTACTACAGAATAGCAGTATGCTGTATTACTGTATTACACAGAGTTTCTCAATTATTTTACATGCCGTTGATTTAGGGATTTTCTTATACCCAACACTACTGCTACTTTATGTCATTTATTTGCTATAACAATTATAATACATTAATTTTTCTCTATTATCTGGCTCATAAAGCCCAGTGAATTACAATTACTTGTTTAAAAATGCCCTAAAAATAAATATTGGCTTTTCTGATTGAAAGTGAGAGCAGATTCCTTCTTCTGAGTAGAGAATTTCAAATATGCCCTACCTCAGTTTACCTTGCAGTTGAGACCACACACATACTTACACACACACATGCACATCATGCATACACCTGTAGAAATCCATGTGTGCATGCTGAGCAGACAAATGATCAGACAGAAAGATGGAAGATCAAAAGGTTCAACCTGTCATCTTCCCATGTGGGGGTTGAGGGGAGAGAAAAAACCTAATTTGCTCACATCTGTGAGGCTGAATCCAAACTGTGTGGCCAAAAAGCAGGTGTGTAGAACCAATTTGAAGCACTGAGAACAAACACCTGCCTGGACATCTGACCTGCCACACCCACCACACCTAGCATCAATAGTCTCATCTGGTCTTTATATACCGCCACACTGGAACCAGTGTGGAACCAGTTCCCTGTCTTACAATCATTTAAGTATTATCAAAAATACGACTGATTGTTAGTCACCCACTGAAATCCCCTCCCTTCCGTTGTACGATGAAATCGTACTGGATCCAGGCTTTATTGCGGACCTCAAGATGGCTGGAATCGAGACCATACCACACCTCAATCTCAGGTCTCCAGACAGAGCTGCTCCACTCCCAGCACAAGTGGCATTGCACTCAGCTTCGAGGGTGAGAGCATGAGAGTTAACCTCCATCTGCAAAAAAAATCATGGAAATCCCCACTATGTCTGTGGTTGGCAGTCTTCTCGACTGAAAATGCTTCCTACGACAAAGCTGTCTCTGTTTGACTGACGTTTAGTAGCGGTTTGTGGGGCCCAGTGCTACATATGAAAAGCCATCAATCTCTTACCAAAAACCTGTCCAAAATTTCAGGATGACTCCGATCAGTGTCATCCTTGGATCCGTGTCCAAATCTTAAGAGTATGTGTGTGTGCGTGTGTGTGTGTGCGTGTGTGTGTGTGTGTGTGTGTGTGTGTGTGTGAGGCTGACTCAGTTTGTGCATTGATCACATTTACGGTATGAATGGGGCTCAGACTCTCAGGCTCTCAGCTCTGTCTCGGTTGAGAGGCGACTCTTTGTCTCCGGGGCTTGTGGAAGGATTTTCAGGACAGCGTGCCCAACATTATATGAAATTGATTGCATACAGCAAACAGGCTTGCATTTCCTTTTACCAGCATGCTTTTTTGAGGGGAGGGAGGTTTTGAAATTCCTGATGGGCTGCTTGTCATTCACGTCTTTATGAACAGGCAGACTTTTTTCTCCACAGCTTGGCTTTACATCACCGACAGTTGTTAAGGTGCTTTTAGCCAGGTGCTGGGCGAGAATGTGACACATTGTTTAGCTGGGCGTGCAGGAGGACTGTTCAGGAGCATCATTTTGGATATGACTGTGAAACACAATAACTTCGACATGCAGAGCACTGCTGAAAGTTTCTAGCAGATAAAACAGACAAAGGCCTGAGGCTCCTCAGGCCTGGGAAAAATACAGTGATATATATGGGAGGAGAAGAATGCATGAGTGAGTGTCTATGTGTATGAATGTGTGTGTGCGCGTGAGTGTGCGTGCATGCTCCCGGCACTTACCCTCGGATGGCCTGGTGCATTTTCATCTCGATAGACAGTGGCGTTGATTGTTTCCTAGTGCTTCCACTAGCTTTACTTTCTTTCTATGCTCTCTCTCTCTCCCTCTCTCTGTTTCTCTCTCCCTCTCTCTTTCTTCTCTCTCCTCTCTTGCACACTCTCACACTCTTCAGGAGCATCAGATCGGTAGCCTCACCCTGGCACAGAGAGTGGCGAGGCACATGGGAGGGGTGTTTTGTAATCTGCCAGGTTGTACCACCCCCGAGAGTGAGTAGTGGAGATGGGGGGGAGGGAGCGAGCAAGAGGAAGCACAGAGCTCTTCGGCTATACCTTCGCTTCATCCCCCTGTCTGCGGCCCAAATAGTCTCTTCCACTTCCTGCGTCCTGATTGGAGCTCCCACTTCGCCTTCATTAAAATTCAAGGAAGGAGAGGAAAAAAAAGAAGAAGGAGAGGAGAGGGGGATGCCTTCACGCTGGAGATTGATTCAGCCAACATTATTTGCCTAAGATGTAAGGATTAGTATTAGTCATTGGGGCGCGCTACAGTGAGCACACCGCCATCATCTTACTGTACATACGACGCGCTATCTGCACGCTGGGTGTGTACGCTGCTGAGAGAGAGAGTGTGTATGTGCGTGTGTGTGTGTGGGTGTGTGTGTGTGTGTGTGTGCGTGCTTGTGTGTGGGCTGGCAGATTTGGCGAACATGACAGTTCACACATTTACAAACATTAAAATGGAGCAAAGGGAACAATTGTATCCTATTAGCCTTCTCTATGCAATGTACTGATATATTGTAGCAAATAACAGTAAACCTCTAACTTTGCCTCAGCCAAAGAACAATAAGCGGATTTAGTTGTTCTTAAATGAGGAAGAATGTCAGCAAAGGCGCCACACCAGCAATGACGAGGCTTTTTGTCTTGTTGCGTGCTCAAAATGCCTGACGTTTCCATACAGTAGTCCTTATCATATAATGGACACATTCAGACGCATCAGACACCACTGACACTGATAGAGTAATTGCATTCTCATATAGGTTTAGGTTAATTGCACCCAAATGGAACTGTACTTGTGTCTGATTCTGTGCATGTAATCTTTCCATTGGAAACATTTCCAGCATGAGTGATAACTGATATTGACAAAAAGCATTAAACCCCAAATGAGCCAGGTAAACACACATGAACGAGATTACACTCTATACGATGCTTTGCACATGCTTTGTTTGCACTGATGTACATGGAGCTATGTGAATACTGTCATTTGCAGTCTTCATCACCCCTTAGATGTCTGGGGCAGTCACTAAATCAATAAGAAAGAGGTGTTCACTGAGAAAAACACCACAACCAGCGCTGATGTGTAAAATCTATCTTCTTCAAATGGAAAGCAAATCCGATTTGAACTCAGCAGATCAGAGCAATGGGGGCTTACGTTTCTGGGAATATATACCGCTTGTAGCTTATTTCTTCAATACTATAAAAACAGGATTGTTGTGGTCATTTGAGCACCCAGGGCAATAAAAGTAACAATAATTTGATTTGAGAGGCCGGCATGTTGTGTATTCCCTTTGATTGACACAGATTCCCTAAGGAGCAAAAAGCAACGTCCATCGGGTCTCATACTGATAGAAGATTTGATTGACAGGTAGACTCAGGAGGTTGACCCACTGCGTGTGTGCATATGTATGTAGGCTATGCCACTGTGCGTGCATTTTCCTGTCTTTTGTCCTCGTACGACTGCGTGGGAAAAGAAGACAAAGCGTTCTCTTAGTTTGCGTGTGTGCCTGTACGCACCCCATTACACTCGCCAATGCACGTGTACATTTGTACGTGCGAGTGTGTGAGCGCTGTGTGTATGTTAATGTGGGGTGTTGATGTGAGTGTGTGTGTTTGTGTTAATGTAGCCTTCGGTAAATAGCTGTGGAGTGAGGATGGTTGTGCTCCCTGCCCCCAACAAAGCAACTGCATCTGCACGCCTGACTGCCACCCTCACTGCAGACACACAGTGAGTGTGGGAGAGTGTGTGTGGAAGTGTGTGTGTGTGTGTGTGTGTATTTCTCACTGTACCTCAGCAGTCATTTCTCCTAAGCATTAGTGAACTGTTCCTTTTCTAACAAATTTGTGTGCATGTGTTTGTTGTTGAATTGTATCACAATAACTCATCTTTTTTGAGTTCAGTCTCTATGTTTGTTGTTTTCTTTTTATAGTTTTTGAAAAGATATAGCTGTCCTTTAGACAAATATTAACATTCCAAAATTACTTAAATTGTTTTTTTCTCCTGTAAAGTACTTTTTTGTCATTTTGTTTTATCTATCTATCTATCTATCTATCTATCTATCTATCTATCTATCTATCTATCTATCTATCTATCTATCTATCTATAGATAGATATAGATAGATAGATAGATAGATAGATAGATAGATAGATAGATATCTACTATATGTTAGAACTATGTATATTTTTGTATATAATGTATATTAATAACATAGTAGTACATTTTTCAGCTCCTTTTTTTTCAAATGGAAGACATTAATGCATGTCTCATATATGTATATATATATATATATATACATACATGCATGTGTGTTATAATATATATACATTATTTTTACATACATATATATACTTGTATGTGTGTTTCTATGCCAATGCTAAATGCTGCCTCCCTCAGTGCAGCAGTGCAGTATGGAGGTGTGTAAGAAAGAGAAGGGAAGGCTTCATTCCTGCCAAAGCTGCAGGCTGGCAGTGGCCCCACCCTACAGGACTGCCTGTGTTCTCGTGCCTCCACTGCCTCAGCACAGCAGGGATGTGATTAGCTGCCACTACTGGAGTTTGACTGAGAGACGCAGGGAAAAGAAAATTATAGTAGTATGGAGCGGGAATGGAGGAGGGGAAGAGGAAATTGGCCATATATGCTTTCCTTTGGGATGGCCCCATTGATTTTAACGTATCACGAGACCATAGAGATGGAGCAGAAGAAGATGAGTTGGGGGTGGGGGAGCAGAGAGAGTGTGTGAGAGTGTGTATGTGTGGTGGGGGGGCGGCATGAAGTGGCCATATATGTTTTCCTCTCATAAAACATCATTGATTGGAGGACATCGTGTGAGAGTATGTGTGTTTGACTGAGGAATGGAGGAAAACTAAGGGATAGAGAGAAAGTAAGAGAGAGGAAGAAACTGAAAGCCAGAAAGAAAAAGAAACTCAGAGAGAGATAGTGAGAGTGTGAGAGACAAAAGAGACAGATAACAGAGACAAGAAAATGGTAAAATAAAGAGGAAAAGAGACAGAGTGATAGAGAAAGAGAAGGATGCGAGAAATGAGAAAGGAGAGATGAAATGAGAGACAGAGATGGACTGCGGGCGAGTGATGAAGAGAAAAAGAGAGAATCTTTAGAAGGGGGAAGGGGAATTCAGATTATACACACTTGTCTTGGAGCACGAGGAAGCTCCACTCAGCGCGATTTGTCATTAGATCATGTTATTCCCCGTTGGCTATTTCTGAATGGGCAACGTTTGAGAGGTTGTGTGTGCATGAGTTGTACATGTATGTTTGATGTGTTTACATATATGTGAGTGTGCATTCAGATGTGTATGTACATGTGAGAAGAAGATGTGTGGAGCTCTGTGCTTGGAGGCTTTGTGAGCTATCCCACAGTCCATAGAGCAGCTCCTGTTCTAATAGACTCCATCTGTCTGCTACCATCACCCACAGAGAAGGCAGAGATCCTGCTAATATTTATGCTCACACCATGCAAGTGATGGCGGCCCCCTGGAGCTCCCTCTGTAAGCCCGGACACCGGCTTGACAAACTGTGGCTGGGATGATACTCGGCTGCTTTTACATTTCTATGGCAAGGCCATTACAGTTAACATGGAGCAAATTCCCAGCTGTGAAACTGAGAGCATTGAGTATCAGATACTGGGCTATAAAGTGCTCATTTTATTCACATGCGGTGTAAAAACCTCTGGTTCAACACCTAATAATTTATGCAGCATCACAGGCATTTATTATTTGAAAATTATTATTTACGAATATTCAACATTATATTCAACAATATCAGTAATACTAAACTGTTAACAAATATTTTCTGTTGCTGATTTTTCAAAGCATTCAATCGAGAGGAATGTTTTAACCTCACCTGAAAATTACGATCAGCTTGTCTGGAATTCTGAAAAGAAATACCATCAGACTGGCTTGTTAACATGTTAAACTGGATAAATGTTGCTGCAGGAAGAGCTACAGCATTCAATATTATATCACTTACTTTTGAGTGCTATTATTAAATATTATTATAAAAATGTACATTATATTGTAATAATAGTTGTGTATGGTTGTTGATAAGTTACCTTTTTAACAGGTCATTGGATGAATAAAATATAGCCTTAAAATATAGCCACATTTATTATTAGCTGATTTCTTCAGCTCTAATATCAAACATATATTAAATCCTATATATATTAAAACATATATTAAACATAAATAGAGTCCAAAAGCTTTAAGCATTTTTCTTGCTTAATTAAGCTTTTAAAATCGTTTCTAGACCTGATTTTCTTTCTAGAGAGAAAGGGCAGACGCGTGTTCATCAGTGTGTGTGCACGTGCATTCGTGCGCATGCGCATGTTTGCAGTTAAACTCTGGCTGTCATCATCTCGAGCTGCTGAAATGCATGGCTGCCCACTCGCCTGTTTGAGGATACACCCAGCTGTCCTAGGCCTAGCTCAACCCTGCCGCCCCTGTGTAGGATGAGAGGATGTGTGTGTGTGTGTGTGTGTGTGTGTGTGTGCGTGTGTGTGTGCGTGCGTGTGTGTGGGGGCTGTTCACAGACGGTTGTCAGGGCTTAGCTATTTAAAGCAAAACTCCACCGCAGTGCTGCTTTAAAAGAGAAAAAAGAAAGAGAAGGCGAGAACAACGAAAGAAAAACCCACTGGAATACGATTTTCTCCTGTATTCTGAATTCAGTATTACACTGATGTACACTGGTTTTATTCTTACAGTCAGTGACACAAGGTAGGTTCACAGTCCTGTAATAAAAAAATCATGAATTATTTCCAGCATTATGAACAACATGACTAAAGAGGATAATAGCATTCATGGCTCCAAAAGCTGGTTTTGTAATTAAAATTAAAATTTTAACTCACACAATTTACGCAATTTTCATCTTAAAGCCAAACACATTAAAATGTCTTATTTTGTCTCACAGTGAAGCTATTTGGCCAGATAATTGTTTCTCATGTCATTACTGGAAGTCTTAACAAAATACGCCAACAAACACGCAAGTTTGGTCAGATATGGTGGTTAAGCTGCTATGGCAGCAGTCGATTACAGTTTCGTGTGCTAAGACCCAGTGTGTGTTTCCTCCCCTAACCAGCGACAGCTGCAGTGAGCAAGAACACTTTACACTCTTCTGCCAGTTTAGAGGAGGATCTCGGCTTGAGAAAATATGAGTGGAGCAAAAAGGTCTTAGATTTCAGATCTGTTTTTTAGTCTGTTTGTTTGATTTGTTTAAATGTCTTAAATGTGTAAATAAATGTGTGTGTTCCTGGGTTTATGTTTGGCTTCCCAGTCTTTTAACCACTCAACAAGATTATAATTAAGAGAAATTAGAGGCACTGAAATGTATGTTAGACAAAGTGTTTTTGGTTTGGAACAGATTTTTCACCACAGGGCATGAGTAAGGTGATTTCGCTATGACTCGGAATTCCTAATATCAGCAGGACACTGAGAGCAGAATGACAACGCAACTTTTGAGGTCTATTAATAGGAATTGATTCAGATGTACTTGAGCTGGGAAATTACCAAACTCTGCCAGTGGTCAGGCTTCTAGGAAAGCTTGAATACCCCTGCTATATTGCATGCTATCATCTATAAAAGTTAACTTAAATCAATAAAAGTTGAAAAGATTAAAATGATGTAAAGAAAGGCACTGAGTAAGCATACATGCATTATGAAAAACAGATCTTTTGCTTTCCACGTAGGCTCACCAACCTCAGTCACTGAATCCAAACTTACTTTTTACCTGCCTTATATTTCCCTACGCAGGCCATGAATTAATGGCTTTCACACCACACACTGCACACTGCAAGTCAAACACCAGGCTAGAAACCAGCACGCTGCATTTCCTAGGAGCGTCTACATCCATTAACATCTGCTGTGGTTTTACACACCCATAATGCAGGTGAGAAGCAGCAAGCCCTCTGCATTTACACAGACTGTTATTGATGGACATGTCCACAGGGCATGCGAAATGCCCCACTCAATGTATTTCAGTGAGACCATTTGCATTAAGTAGATAAGTGTGTGAGTTTATACTGGTGAGGTGCAGCATGTTGCCCGGGGCTGTGTTGGTCAGAGGTGCTCCTGCCCCATGGTTTCGATAAGTATGTGCGTGTCCAGAAAGCCTTTGGCCAGGCTTTCCCTTTCCATGCCAACCGGCCCATTGACCCCTGTTGAACCTGCCCGCATTTCCCTCAGCTGTGAAGGAAATTGCATTCGCGTTCGTCTCCAAGCACACAGCACCCACTTATCAAGCTTAAAATGAGTCAGCGTTTCTGCCCAGGCTGCCACCATCACCTTCCCAGAATCTCTCACTGCTTCCCAGATGCAGCTCAGCACCGGCCTCCCAGAGGAGCAATCAAGAACAAGCAGCCAGCAGCAACAGTCACTGAACCAGACATGAGTCAAGCATGGATCAAAAGCCGCTACCAGCAAGTGTGTCAGTGTGTGTGCGTGTGCGTGTGTGCATTCTCAGACTCCCCTCATTCAGTGGCTGTGTGGCTTTGTTTTCAAAGTGTAGCTGCAGCTAGTGCTGGCTGACAGACATGCAGAAAGTCATGTGGATTGATATGTTTGGACTATATCATAGTATCTGATAATATTTAATGTTACTAGTTAATGAAATTGTAGTTTTAAATAATCTGAAACCAAATTGCAAGTGATAGATTATACTCAGCCAACTGAATGGCCAGCACTGGCCAGAGAGTCCAGACATCTGGTCAGTTCGGCCAGATTGTTTTTTGTGTAATAATTAGAGGTAAAATCTAAGAAATTAGCAAACATTTTATTTATAAATACTGTTAAAACTACTGCTGTGTTACACCAGCATGGCTAAACTGGCATAGCTGATACCTCCTAGCACTGGTTCCAGCCCAATTCCCACACAACTCTGAAAATGTTTGAGAACCCCCTTATTATGATAAACCAAACAACTCTGTAAACGTAATATATTTTTGTAGCAATTAATCCTGTCAAGTAGTGGAGCATAGGCAGTGTTAAGATGTTGTTAATTACGTGTTTGCTCAATATTCTAAGAGTCTGTAAATGTATTTGAGGGAGGCTTTAATAGTATTTAATAATTCACTGCACATGAGATAAGAACTTATTCACCTATTTTTGTCAGAATGGTTCTCTGCACAAAATAATATGCTGTGAGAGAAAGTGGATCAATGTTTCCTTTGTCTTTTTATGGCTTCTGTTTCCTATTGATAATGAAAAGTAGAAATGACCTGCAATACGTATTTTCAAACACAGACCTGACTGGGCATCAGTATAATCAACACAAATTAAACTGCTCTCACTGGTGTAATTACAGCAGGAGAAATGTAATCCAGCACAGATTACAGATGGCAAGATAAACAAATATTATCAGTAATGTCGTGTTATAGATTACTTAAATATTGTATTGAAAAATTGATTTTATACATAAAGTTACAGCCCTACAACACCCTATTTCTTTCCTTCCCAATCACACACAGTTAAAGGATAATAATGAATACAAATTTTTATTGTCATTTTCAAACAAAACATTTAATGTGAAAAAAATAGTCATAACTGTTGTTACCATTATTCTGCTTATCATTATTATGATATAATAGTACATATTAAGGCAGAAGTTCAGTGTGAAATGGAGCTGGGTTTCCAAAACAGCACTTTTAGCCAATGCTAACCTCAAGGCTCTACTAGGCTGACAATGCTAGCGCGTGGGGCATCACATAGCCAGTGCAGATAAATTGCTATTTTTACACCATCAACAAGACTCAAAGTAGCTCCACACTTAATTTAGAGAATTATGAGAGCCCTGAAATTAAAAATGAGACATTGAGAGCTTTGAAAGTGCACAGACAGTTTATTAAACAGACAGTACCTTCAAAGAATTTTCCCGGTCGCCGCCATCTTGAAATTAAGGCATGATAATTTGAATGACAAGCACAAACTACAACTGATTAGTCACGTGAATACTCCCACTAGTTGTAGACTGGAGTTGTTACAAATCTATGCATTTCCATGAAATTTATTTTGCAATCTGTTGCCCTATCCAATCCCTATGCTCATCAGTCGACTTATTGTGCCTTCATTTCAAGATGGCGGGGACAGGGAAAATTCCTTGAAGGTCTGTATAAACTGTCTTTTTAATAAACTACCTGTGCACTTTCAAAGTTCTCAATGTCTCTTTTTACATGTCAGGGCCCTCGGAATTCTATAAATTAAGTGTTGAGCTACTTTGAGCTTTGTTAATGGTGTAAAAAAAGCGATTTATCTGCACTGGCTGCATGATGCTCCAAGCGCTAGCATTATCAGCTCAATAGAGCCTCAGGTAAAGCGCTGTGTTTCGGAATGTGTGGGACAAATGAAGGTGGGCTACTCAACAAAAGTTCATACTCGTTATCATGTTTCAATACACCCCAGGTCCATTTCACACTGAACTTCTCCTTTAACTATGTTAGGTCCACTATCTTCTACATGGTGCACCGTGCAGTGCTTGGTAACTGGTAGGTATAAGATAGAGAATATAAGGTGGATCTGAGGCTTGGTGTGCATCAGGGCCCAGCTCAGAGGCAGTCATGGAGAAAGACTACAGTAAGTTTATTCAAACAGCATGCACTACAAAGGATAATAGCAGCGTTCTTTCATGACAGATCACAGAAGCTGGCACACAGTTGAGTACAAACCAGCCCGCTCCAGAACGCAAGCTATATATCCGCCCAACTAAAGAAATGGTGACAGTTTGTCTCATGAGAGCAGAGACTGGCCAGTCCAGATTCACCATGGCCACTGGCTAACATGACAACATAATGCTAACATGGCTGAAATAAAGAGATAAAAACATATTTCTCAGACGGAACAGTCATCTTTAACCAAACGGAATTAGACAGCCAGCTTCACAACTAACTCTGCATCAGAGATCAACTGCTGCCTGCCGAGAGACAGAGAGAAAGACAGAGAGAGAGAGAGCGAGAGAGAGAGCTGCAGCACAGCGCAGGATCTGCTGTGTTTTGACAAGGATCATAGCCTATGAGTCACTGGACCGAATGGAAGAAAACTGGTGAAAACTGCATTGAACTATATGCAGGATAACAACTGCTATTCACATTTGAGACGTTTATACTTTTAACAAGTATTTGGAGAACTAACAATGAAAAATAATGACTAAACTGAGAAAAATGGCAGAGATTAATATAATACATCAGTTATGGTAAAAAGTCAGTTGTTTGTTTGTCTATTGCTTTTTTTATTTTGATGCACCCCAACTGATTTTTGTTAACAAATTATTTATTTCTTAGTAATCTACTTAGCTAAGGTTTAGTGAAATGTCAGTGCTAGACAATGTTTTTGCTTACAAAGTATCTACACTGGACCAAATTAAAGTATTTCCCTTCTTGTGTTAAAGAATTACATTTCCCATAAGTAATTATCTCAGGTCTAGCATTGCTATTGATACTGTTATGAATTTAATTAGTCTATTTCTGTCCTTATACAATAAAAAGGAACATTGCAAACTATAACGCATTTAGCTTTAAATTAATTTTTTTTAGCACCAAGGTGTGAACACCAATATGGAACTTTTGCAAATATTTAATTGTATTGTTTAAACCAAATCAAACCCTTGATTTGTGTGTGGTGGGACGCACAGGCTTTAGAGCTGAATAATTAGTGGCATGTATCGAACAAAGGGAGGGAAACAGTGGCAGCAACAAACGCAAGGTGCTATCAATAGCAGAGCTTTTTATACACTGGCAAGACAACCCACTCTTCCGGGCTCTGCTTTCTCTCTTCTGCTTTAGATTTGATTTCAGCCTATTTTTAGCTGACAGGAGGATTCTATTTTAAGAAAAAAAGCTCCTGTCATTGATTATAATAATAAACTGAATCCCACTACAGGTGTTGCAGGTCCAGCCAGCGGTAGACTAAAGGAATTGTGATGGAACGATCTTTAAATTGCAAATTACTGCCACACATATAGAGCCACTGTGAAACTGTAAGATGGATCCTGTTTCCGTTCATTGTTTGGATGTATATTGATTCCTCTACCACAATATGATGAGACCAGATAATACAAGAGTCAGTCCAATTTTTTTTGATGAAATGTAGACCATGTGTACAATGCAAAAAAGTAGTTTTACAGGAAGGCACAAGGCAGACAGCAAATTCTGCACCGGCAGCGTTTAATAGACCAAAGTGATCCCTATTTCTCTCACCGAAAATGGTGTAAGGGCACTAAGCAAGAGAAAAGAGAGGGGGGG
>JBBJLR010000007.1:10760991-10780335 GCA_037577145.1 Brachypetersius gabonensis
ACTTCATATTGAGATCTGATGTATCTAATGTGTTTCTTTAAAGTGTTCCTTTAATTTTTGTGAGCAGTGTATATACCCAAGGCTGATACGTTTTCAAACAACATGCTTTTTAAATTTCAGTGTGAGAGAAAGTCGTTTCCTTACATTTCATAAATATAGTGCCAAATTCAACCCTCTTCACTGAAACCATTGTTATTTCTTGTGTATGTTGTTCCAGGGGATGGGGATGGCTTCCTTAGCCTCGCAGAATGTCAGTACATTGTCAAACATGAGCTGGATACATTAAGAGCGAAGGGCGAGGCACATGTTCCTGGATATCCCAAACTAAAATTATATCCTGGAAAGTCAGTCAGTAAGTTTTCAAAAACATATATCAGCTTTTCTTGTGAAGGTTTCATATCCAAAGTCTACATTTGTTCAGATTTATTAAAGTATTTAACGATGTATTCACGATAGAGCAAACTTTGCAAAAGGTGACGTTTTATTAGTTACTTTTCCATTGTCCAGTTCGTAGGTTACAGTCCAAGGGGCTTCTTATCCAGTATTTCCCTCTGCATGATAAAGAAGAGTTGAAGAGACTCACTTTTTCTTGGTATCGAAAAATCAACCTGTCCCTTCAACCACTGGGTGAGTCAGACATAAGGAGTGTGAGCTGGGTGAACTTTAAACCTGACAGCTCATCCAATATATCAGTCTTCCTTAGATAAAATGCTGTTAAAATGGATTTCACAAGCATTTCGTAGTTGCATAAGAGATTCTGAAAGTTACCCTATATTTGATTTTGATACATTTAATACATCTTTAGAATGTTACATTTTAATAATGTGTCTTAAATTGTTTAAACTTTATAACAGCAGTAAAATATATTTGGTTAATGTAGGTAGGCTATTATTTATTACCTTTCCAATTCTGGTCCTGGAGGCCTTCTATCTTTCACATTTAGTCCCTGCTCTAACACACTTAATTCAACTCAGGAAGGACTCAGTAATTAGCTGATTACACCAAAACGTGGAGGACATGAGTAATCCAGTAGTAGGTTTGGAAATCACTATATTAATAAGAGCAATATACAGTGGCACTCCTAACAGAAAATAAAGTTATTTTATAAAGTACACAGTTCACCATTGTTAGTTAACCTAAGCTATTCTTTTTGTGTCTCAAATGCAGATGATATTAGACATTACTTTGGAGAGGGCCTGGCGCTCTACTTTGGTTTTCTGGAGTATTTTACATTTGCCTTGGTGCCAATGGCCCTCGTTGGCATCCCCTACTACCTCTTTGATTGGGAGGACTATGATAAGTATGTTCTGTTTGCTGTCTTCAACCTGGTGTGGTCCACTGTCTTCCTGGAGGTGTGGAAACGATGCAGTGCACAGTTAGCTTATGGCTGGGGGACGCTGAGTCGTAAGAAAGCGTTTGAAGAGCCAAGACCAGGATTCCATGGAGTTCTAGGCTTCAATCCAGTTACAGGCCGTGAAGAGCCGGTCTATCCCAACACAAAGTACGTGTGTGTATATATATATATAAAACACAGAGTGGATCAAGCCTAGCTGCTGAAGTATAATACATGCTTATAGCCATTTATCTGGTTTGTGCAGAAACGTTTCACTCATACACAAACCAAAAGGAATTAGGAAGCAATTAATAAGAATTTGAATTGTTCAATTCCGAATTAAGATGTCTGTTTCTGATGTCTTCTTCCACAGACGACAGCTGAGGATATATCTAGTGTCTGTCCCCTTTGTGCTGCTGTGCCTGTACCTGGCTCTCCATGTGATGATGATCTACTTTGATATGGAGAACTGGGCGCTGAGCATTTATAATGAAGACCCAAACTTCTGGACGAGTGTGCTGCTCTTCATCCCAAGTATCATCTATGCAGTGGTGATAGAGATAATGAATTTACTCTACCGCTATGCAGCTGAGTTCCTCACACACTGGGGTGAGTGTGCAGAAAAAAATAATAATGTGACAGGGCTACAGTAATAGGTACTATAGATAATAAGGAATGCTCAGGGCAGGCATCACCTTTCTAAAAGCATCAGTGAGATTTGTTATTATTATTGGATGGTTTATAGTGGAATGCCACTAATTTAATTTTGTACAGCTGAAGCATTTTGAGGAATATTATTCCTCTCAAATGAATTGCCAAGAGACGTAAGCATGGTATAGCAGTAACCTTAGAAAACTAGTTCCAGCCATCAGCACATTTAAAGAAAGTTTACTATGCTCTCTGTTGGGAAACTTGGCTCTAATTCTGATGCGTGAATGGAGGCAGTAAACTTTATGGACCATATTGATTGATGTTTTGTATTCAATGCAGTGCTTCAGTATATTTTGAAATGGTCTTATATTTTTACTGATCCAGGCTTTGCTTTGTTTAGAAAACCACAGGCTGGAATCATCCTTTCAGAATCATCTGGTGCTAAAGGTATTGGTGGTAAGTCTGCTGCTATTCTTTTTTTTTTTTGTTCTTTTTTCCCAGTAATTCTTTGGCCCTGTTGCACAATGTATTCTGTTTCACCTCTCTCTATAACGACAATTAATATGCTTTACCTCGTTGTATAAAACTTGTAAAAATAAGTAGAGATTGTGCCTGTTTGAAAACTCTTTCAGTTTGCTGTTGTTTCCCAGTGAAACTTCAGAAAATAAATGATTCATGTATGTATTTGTTTCAGTTCAACTTCGTCAACTGCTTTGCTTCTTTGTTCTATATTGCCTTTCTAATGCAAGACATGGTGCTTCTTAGACAGGTGAGTGAAAAAGCAGTTTCAACACTATTACTAACAGTGTAGTATTAACCTGCTGCCTTTTCTGCATCTTTTACTGATTAATTGGATTTAAGGGATGTAGTGATATCTTCTCCAAACACACCACTTGATATCCTTGATGCTCTACATGAATATTTATATATGCAAATACATGATTAGGGAGAGTTTGTTTGGTTTACAAAATAGTCACATATGTTTGGAAAATGGTGCTAGGTATCAAAATACCAAACTAAGCCTTCATATGTGGTCCATCTGCTCATATTGCACACCAAAATCATGCCAGATAGTAATCTATCCTTGAAATGAATGTTGTTTTTGTTGTGTCGCAGAGCCTTGCCACTCTGCTTATCACCTCTCAAATCCTGAACCAAGTGATGGAGGCCTTCCTGCCTTACTGGCTGCAGAGGAGACGCAATAAGAAGATCCATAAAAGAGTGAGGAGGATGATGGGAGATAAAGAGCTCCCCCTGGTGGAGCAGGTCCAGTTGGAGAGTGACATGAACACCTACTTGGTGAGCCACAGGACTATTTTTAGACTGAATCACCAGGAAGGGGTGCTCTAACCATAGCCCGGACCCTATTTCAAAACCAGCTCACAAAATTGTTGACAATAACTGTATATTGTATAGTATAGATAATATATGTGTAGTTCAAGCAAATAGAATGTAATAATTTCATAAAAATGCTGTAATTATTGAAATATGTTCTAGTATTGAAGATGTTCTAGTATAAAAGATGCGTTTACCAGGTCTGTTCTTAAGGTCTGTTTGTTCATGTAGACAAATATAAATATGCATTCATCAATTGTCCTGCCAGCACATATTTTTATCAATATTTACTGATGATTAGGGCAGCTTGTGCATTTACAGCCTATGCGTTTATGACGTGTATATACCATTCTGGAAGGCATTTAGGTAGTAATTTGCTTTCAGCCTATGTTTGTTAATATTTTTTTGTTGGATGTTTGATCATCAGGGCACGTTTGATGACTACCTGGAGCAGTTTCTACTGTTTGGCTATGTTAGTTTGTTCTCCTGTGTGTATCCATTGGCCGCTCTGCTGGTGGTGCTTAATAATATCACAGAGGTTTACTCCGATGCTTTCAAGATGTGCCACGTGTTCAAGAGGCCGTTCATTGATCCTGCGTCTGACATAGGAGTGTGGCAGGTAAGGGAGGGGAAGATTTTTTTTTAGCTTGATTTGCTAAGAATATTTTCTTACAAATGTTCTCTTTCCACCATAGAGAAGATTGGAGAGATATTAAAATTAAGTTGTGAATACACAATGGCACATAGTGAGTGTGAACAGCACAAAATTCTTCCTTCAATTACCTTGAAGCTAATGTGTTGAAAGCAGAAAAAATTACCAAGCCTGACAAGGGCCTGATTGTGATGCTACATGACTACATCAGAGCCTACCAATTGTGTTCAGGGAATGACAACCTACCACCCAATGATACGATCATGGTTGCCCAAAGCTTGCTGATTTGTTTGGGGAATGAGGGCTTGTCCGGCTGGTCTAATCCACAGGAGGGAACAGCACAAATTGCTAAAGAAAAGTTAATGCTGGTTATTATAGACAGGTGTCATCCCTGTGTATGGGGCTGCAAAACCATTGGCAGGGTACGATGGTGAGTAGGTTGCTTGCCTACCCACTATGGTTAAGTCATGATTCGAATCCTTAAGCATACCATCACTGGGTTCCTGAGCAAGGCCGGGGAGCAGTAATTAATTAGATTAATTTTTGTTATCACGTGACACCCCTAGTTTTCGTAAAACATCCTCCTAGTAGACAACAGATCACAAATTCTGTTCTTCAGGTTGATAAACTAACTTTCATATAACACATTTAAACCTGCATGCAGCAGTCTATAAACACTTTGTCTTAACTGAAATGTGTCAAGACAACACCGACTGAAGTGTTTAATTCTGAAGAGGTTTATGATACATTTATATTCAGCGTTAAAATTCTGAACTGTTATTTTTTTCCCTCTGTTCTCACTTACTTCTCCAGCTGGCATTTGAGACAATGAGTGTTATTGCTGTGGTGACCAACTCTGCCTTGATTGGTCTGTCTCCGCAAGTGAAGGCCTACTTCCCTGAGGCAGAGACCCATCTTATTCTCACTGTGGTGGCTGTAGAGGTAATTTTTCTCATCTATCCTGTCATGGCCTCTATGTGCACTCAGTAAACCCCTCATACCATCAGGTGGTGCCAATGAGCTGTTTTCTTATTTCATTTGATATAGTGGCTCGAGACTGTGACTTCCAGTAATCCTGCTGAATTGTGATAATGCAGGCAGTAAACGGTGTCTGTATGTGTTTGCTATTATTGCGAACACAGTGTTGGACAGTATCTGTGTACACGAGCTAGTGCAAGAATTCCAGACCTCCACTACCAAACAACTTGGGTCTACATGTTAACATCAGAATTAAAGATGCTGCACAGCCAACCCAGCTTTGCTTCTGGGCCCCATGAGACCCACTCAAAATAACTGACCCCAAGCAAACAGAGAGATGCACACAGTTTTCAAAAAGAAAGATTTAGCTGCTGAAACATGAGTTGTGTTTTTGTATGATTTTTAGAAAGGAAATCATTGTGCCGTGCCTTGTTTTCCACTAATTAAACTTCGCAGCAATCACTGGAGTTGCAATTAGGTCGCACTGATTTGTGCATAGCAGCAGTGTAGCATGACAGAAACAGAATTAATGTGAGTAATGCTCCGAGACATTTTTCCCCCCAGCCAGTTATGAGTTATTTACATCTTTGTCAAACATCATTAGATGTTTGGCTTGACTTGTGAGATGGCATTCTAATTTAAGATAATAAACTGATTATGTTCTATATTGGTAAACTGCAGATTATATAGATTTGGGCTTTAAAAAAAGCCAACAGATTGAATTTGATTAGTTTGCATTAGGAAATGTGTATTTGAATTTGTCAGTTTAAAGAGTTCATATAATGGAAAACTGAATTTTCCTTGTTTCTGATGTAGTATGTAAACATTGTTAATGTTTCAAAATGTACTGTACATTCCCCAACCCTCACATGTTTCTGTGATGTCATAAAATCAAATACATTTACATATACCAGAATATTCAGCCTTCAGCAGTTTCCCTCCACCCATACAAGTTTTAAGGGGTATCTTAGCCCGGACTCCTAAAATAGTCCTTTAACATCCTTTTATTTTATAAGGGAGAGAATGTCCTAATGTCACGTCCTAAATATAAGAGAGACTAGAAAATGGTCATGTAAATTGGAACAATGGCTGTTTTTTGGACTTTTCATAAGTCGACCTCAGGGAAAAATATAATGGAAAAAAATGACCAGATGTGGCCATTAACATTGGACTAATTAGCATTAAGAAACATAACCTTTCTTTATGTAACGTTCATGTCAGTTTGATTTTGACTGGTTTGAGAGAATCAATAGACGGGTGTTTTTTGTCAGTTCGTTTAGGGTTGGGGTTGAGTGAGTTCCATGTTCAGTTCACAGCAGGACATCTCAGAGATGTTTTTCGTTGTGTGTGTAAAGCTGAGTATATGTGTGTAGTGCCTCTAGGTCACTTCCTTAACCTTTAAAAACCCTCATTGTGTTACCCTGCCCCCATTCTGCCATGCTGGTGCACTCTGGACTCTGACTCAGAGAGTGTGAGTGTGTTTTAATCCAAGGCAACTAGTTTATTTGGATTCTCAATAAGTCGCTCTTTAAAGCTGTAAAGGTCAACCTGTTCACCTCCAGCTGTTCAGTCCCAGTCTCAAATTCCCAGTTTTAGCTTGGCATCTGTCCTCAATGGTTAATTCTGATTCATAATGACTAAACAAAGCCAACTCATATTAAAATTTGCTTGGATTTGTTTTTTTTTTAGTGCTGCCCTTCCCTGTTTAAATGCATTTATAGGTGTACCTATCAGCACAGACGGGGTATGTCTTTAAACCAGCATTTCCGTATTCGGACCGAACTGTAATTCTGGACCCAGTCCACATTTTAATATTAGGAATGCATTGACGCAATGCAATTAAGTGTATATTTCAATGTATTATTCGTTTTGTAAAATATAACATATTTTAGATTTTTACAGCGATCCTGGCCTGAGATTAACCGAAGCAACATTGTCAGTTGGTGCATGTATGATGCAACATTGGCACGCTTCAGTTCTTGGGCATCGTATCCACATTAGCAAATCCGCTAAGGCTAACAGGCATTCTCGTGCGGCCCTACGAGCATGAGTGAACGAAATACCTGCTTTATTATAAGAGTCACCAAAAATGACCCAAAAATGGTAAACAATCATTTTAAGGTGACCTATCCTTAATCCTTACAATTACAATTACAAGACTGTATTTGAATAGCAGTTCAGGGTGAAAGGACTGGGAACTGAGCAATGTTACTACATTGAACAAAAAAAGTTCCAAAAAGTTCAGTTTTCTGTGATATAATCCCTTTAAGAGCGAATGAATCGGAAATGCTTAATTGGGAAGTCTGTCTGTACCACAGGACAAGACAGGCTGCCTGAGGTGCCCTGTATCTTTCTATGGCACTCAACAGTCTATCCCTTAATCCCACTCTCAGCACACGTCCTCTAATCCTGCACTAATGTCACAGTCTAGGACAGACATACAAAATGCTGCATGCCACACAACAAACCTACATTCTCTGATCATTAAATCATGCTGCATGCCAAGACGTGAGCTTATGATGTACATAACAAAAATGCAGTCTAGATGACAAAGCAAACCATTATACTGTGGATGTGCATGTCCACTGCGTGTCTAATGATTCACACACTCATTGAGTTGCAGGGGCACGTTCTCTCTGTGTTATCTGCCACACTCTCTGGCTCCGTCTGTCTCTGTTGTCTCTCTTAGTCTATTAAGTGGACTGAGGGGTTATAAAACACAGCAGATGATCAGCATTCGGAGCCTGTGGGTGTGTCTCACATTCAACGCCGTACACGTGATCATGGCACAGATCTGTGGTTGACTTGTGATATTGTGTTCTGTATCATATGCTGTGATATGAGATTTGCACAATCAGATAAGGTAAAATAAGCGTTCTTAGCTTTGTGCGATTCTGTTCAACTCAGTTATTTTGTTTTTTAAAAAAAAAACATGGAACACACAAGTGTGATGTGTTTAGTCATGGAATTAAGATGCATTTTCAGGTTTGGAAAGTAACCCGAGAACTTTAGTTGGGCTAAAAATTAGATAATACTAAATGTTATTATATTTGGCTCTAACATTCCAAAATTAATGTAGCTGAATCATCGCCTTCGGATTGATGCATCATGATGCCCTGATGTATTTTCACACCCCTGTTGATACATAATCAGAACCTGAGGGTAGTTCTTGGATGAAGTATTTAAAAGAGGTGAGTAAAGCAATAAAAACCTCCTTGTAATTGGTAACACAAGCTGAGTAGAAAAAACAAGTACCTGGTCAAAAAAACTTAAAGGAGTAGTTTGGCAAAAAATCTCATTTACACAGGAGTTGTGCCAAGCTCTGTTCAGACATGTTTGGAGTCCAAATTTTGCTCTCTTTTTTAGGGTTGGAACTGTGACGCTAACATCACACTACAAGTCAACAAACACAGGAAAACACTAGAAGTCAACACTAGAGTCACAAATCTTCTCCATAAATACATCCCCAAAACATTGCTCAATAAGCTCAAACTTCATCAAGCTCTTTTTCAAGGTGATGCAGACTTGTTCATAAGATAAGATAAGAAATTTGTTGATGTTCCACCTCAGGAGTAGGAGTGATGAAGATGTGGATGCGGGTTGAGAGAGATTTTGTGATGTTTGTATATGGAAACAGTTGGTTACCTTTATCTTCTTGTGTGTGTGTGTGTGTGTGTGTGTGTGTGTGTGTGTGTGTGTGTGTGTGTGTGTGTGTTTGTGCCTTGTGTTCCTTCAACTATAACTTGCAGTAGCATTTGTCAGCACATTAACTGACGGCTCTGTTCTTCTACTTTTGATGCACCTTTCGTCTAAAATAAAATTATCAAGCTCACAAATTACAGTACAGATACTGTCACCAACAGAACTAAGAAACATTTTGCGCAAAAAGAAATTACTAACTAAAAAGTAATGAGTAAGATGTAGCAAGTAAAAGGTGGATTTGACTAGACGTTTTTTTTTCCCAGTATTATCAAGTAAAGTGTATTATTATAAGTATTCTCGTAAAGTGTTATCATACAAAAATACTCATAACTAGCTACTGTCCTTTGCATTTACATAACATAACGAATTTGCTTTAACGGAAGCATAAATGGATGTTGTATTTGCATTTGAGTTTGCAAGTGGTGAGTGTTTTTTTTTTTTTTTACTGACATGAAATTGGTTTGCTGTGTTGTGTGTGTGTAAGACTGCAATACGGTACAATAATATAAAGCAAGGTGAAAAGAAAGGTGCGAGACAAAACCGTGGTTGTAAAACAGAAAGACGTTAGCAACAACCGCACATCGTAAACACAGTGACTCCAGATCAGCAGATAATGAAGTAAACGGACAGCTGAGGCACGTACTGCATATGACAATGCAGCATGATATTCAGGCCCGCTCTGCCCTTTTCTGCATTGTCATGGGCTCACTGTGGAATGTTTTGGAGATGTGTGTGCGTGTGTCATCCCTGATATTTCTTGGAGCTGAAAACGTTGCCTATTTTTGGGCCATTCGATACTCAGGTAATTACACGATGGCATGCCTCAGAGAGCAGTAACCAGGCAACAGTGTAGCCACGGCGACAGGAGAGGGCTGAGGATCAGGAGTAATTGAAAGCCTTGAGGCAGCGAGACAAAACTTGGCCTTTCAGAGAGAAAGAGAGAAAGATAAGCTGACTGTTAGCCACATTCACAAAAACAACCTTATGTAACAAAGATGATTATGAATGAGGTATCCGTTAGATTTGTGGGTTTTTTTTTTCCTATCTCTTTGTTTATCTATTATAAGTGAAATTTCGTGAAAAGTTTGATTTTAACTCAGGACTTTAAAGGTAAGGAATGTTTAGAATAGCACTTTCATGTAAGTTTAAATCCTTCTCTTTCAGCTGAGCAGTCTTAAAATTCTTGCTGAGATACTTTTTAAACACATCTAATATCACTCTGGATTTGTTTGAGAAAAGGATGTGTATTAGGATCCGTCCCATTTGCCCGCAGTGGCAGAGCTTGCTGCATGCTTTCCTTGGGAGTTATTTTAGTAGCAAATTTGATTTTCAGATAGCCGGATATGGCTATGGTCATTGCCGTGTCAGTGGTTGTTAAGATAAAATATATAACAGAATATGTGTGATCATCAAACGGCGTGTATTTACATGTGAACACACAGACAGGCTTTAACATGCCAACTGAAGCTTCAGGGCTGTCACATGATTCCTTAAACATGTCTGACATCCTACAAGATCAGATCAGACTGGCTGCCTCTCTCTCTCTCTCTCTCTCTCTCTCTCTCTTGCTCTCTCTTGCACTAGCATGATTTCTCGTTCTGCTCAGCTTCAATAGAAAATGACAACCAGACTGAAGATACAGTGACAGCTTCCTAACATGTTTTTTCCCCATAATACGTCAGTCACACATAAGCTCATCAACTGCATGACCCAGTCTCACACTATTGCATTGTATTGACAGTCGGTGTCTAATATAACCTTCTCTTGATGTGTTCTGTCCTTAGACACACATTGATCTCTCATAATTGACCATGCAGTGCTTTCATGGTCCATTTTGTACTCTATGTAAATAAGTTAATTTTTGTCTACTTCAAATGCAGCATTATGTATTTATGGATGTGATACATAAGTAAATGGTAGTGAAGGAGAAATTAATGGAAAGCTATTTACTTTTTATGTCATGCTCTCTGACTAGATAGAAATTATTAACTGTAAATATGCTGTGCATGGAACAAAATAATAGAAGAATAGAATGGGACAGAATAATAGAACAGTGTAGAATATTTTTTGCTATGTCATGTTCTATGACAAGATAGAAAGATATTCTGAGAACATGCTAGAACTGAGTAGAACCAAAGAACAGAATGAAATAAAACAGAAATTATAAATATAGAACAGAATGGAGTAAAACCATAGAATGGAATAAGATACAAGAATAGAATAGAAGAATGGACTGGTATAAAGTAGAATATGCTACATAAAAAGAACAGAATGGAAAAATAGAGAACACATTGTAATCGAATAGAAGAGCTCATATTTATCCATGAGTCTTGCATGAAAGGCATTTTAAAGTGTAAATATAACAGTCTACACAAAAGCATGTGGTCATTTTAACTTATTCATTCTCATTATGACGCAGGATCCAAAACAAAGTCTTTTTAGCTCTGAAAGATCATCTTCTACTGATAGGCCTGCTTGTTAATTTAGGCCTGCTGATTACTTCCATAGTTTTTGTTCAGCATACATTTGGGATGACTAAACTGAAATGGATGTGTGTGTGTCCATTTGGCAAGCAGAGTAGACATTTTTATTATAATAAAGTAGACATTCATTCACTCATTTATTCCTTGAAAAAAAAAAAACATACGTTAATTTATATATTTTTTTAAAGCCTGTGATGAATCCTTCAAAGTTGTGCTGTGCTGTTAGTCTGTAATTTACAGGCTGAGGCAGCACTGAACAGTAGAGCAATAAACAAAGAGCTCCTACAATCTCACAAGACCATATATAGAAAGGTGTGCTGTAATTCTCAACAGCAGGATGCTGCAACTTAAGACCGGGTGCAGTTGGTCGAGCTTTTGCAACTGTGGGACAGCGGAGGTGCTTTGTGTTAGCACATGTTGGTAAATATAAAGGTAAGGGCTTGACTAAAATGAAACTGTATGAATGTATAAAAAGGCCCTGCTTTCGATGTAGGTAAGGCTTTTGGAGTATGATGCAACTCCGGAGTAGACATAATTCATTTTTGTGTTTGTACAAATGTGTTAAATTCAAACTGCTGTTAAGTTGTCAAGTCCACTGCAATGTAATGTAATACAAAACAAAAAAAGGAAATCTTCAAGCAGGGATACATTTGGATCACATATTCAGGGCAAAACTATATAGTTCTTCTCAAGTATTGTATCAGATATTGGGTCTGGGAGTTGCAGAATCTTTGCAGCTCCAGTTTGGATCACTCTGCTTTTCAATCAAGGGTCATTAGGCAGCGCACACATCTACTTTGAGCATTAGAGGCTGCTGTCTAAACATAGGGCAGCAGCCACCAGATAAGCCGTGTCACTGCTCCTCAAGTGTTTTGCTGTGCAGTGATGACTCTGAACTTACCTTCTGTGAAGAGTTACAAAAAAGACCCATCAGCTACAATCACCAATCTAAAGCTGCTCTCAGTGTTGTTTTGATGGGCTACTTTAATGAAACACACAGATGAGTGAATGAGAGTTAAAACACTTAAATACATCTCTGCACAAGTATACAAAATAATTTTATTATTTTTTGTTGTTACCTGCTAAGCTATATGTGACTCCCTGGCCTGAAACTGAAGAATTTACCAATGTTCAGATCAGTCACGATACATAATCAGAATCAGAAAACCTTATTAATCCTGGAAGAAATTGCTTATGTAGTGCCTGCAAAGACACACAGAGACAAGAACAATTTAATATAAAGTCTAAATAAAATTTAAATACAAGATCTGTAGAAAGAAAAAAATTAAATATGAATACCCTATTCCAGCAGCCCCCAACCTTTTTTGTGCCATGGACCTATTTCATGTAAAACAATATTTTCAGGGACCAGTACAGATAAAAACAACTGTGTAAAAATACAAAGAAGCTCCTTAAATACTCCTTCAATTTTTGCAAATTGCTGGGCTAAATTTTTTAAACAAGCATTGTTTCAAAATAAAAGATCTTTTAGACTCTCATAACCAATTAAATATTTTTTATTTTGTCTTTCTATGCGGCTGGTACCAAATGACGCACGGACCGATACCGTTCCACGGCCCTGTGGTTGGGGACCTCTGCCCTATGCTATATACAGAAATGCTTGGTATAAAAACTATATGTAACAACGAATCCAGCAAAACTCTTCACTGAACGTAATGTAGAATATTAAGTTGTTACAGTTATGGGTGTTTTTAAAATGTGATTAACCAGTTAATAATGCTTTCATTTTATTGAAATTTTAGCTTCATTATCATTAACCTGTATAGTGCGGGAAGCCTAAACAGCCTAAGTAGGTAAAATGTTTTGCTTCCTTCTGATAGGTTCCTTACGTGGAGGTGTAGTGAGTCTTGAATAGGACTGGGGCCCTCACCATCACCCATCGTAATGCTTGTTTACTCTGTTGCACGTTTCATATTTGTTTGGATTTGAAACCAGGATTAAGCGAGAGCAGTCTCAGTACGGGACCACCTGCACCATACTAATCTCTGAGATGTAGCAAAGTGTCTCCATATCTTTTCCCCTGTCACCTGAGACAGTTCTGTGGCGTTTATAATGCATTTATAATGAACTTTAATCTATATCTTGTTGAACAGGAGTGGTTAAATGGTACAAATTCTCCCTCAAACAACCTCTGTAGAAAACACATCATTACTATTAGAGAAGTTAGAGAATTTTCTGCTAAAATTTCAGGATGAATGAACCAATTGAAATGGCTTAGAGTTACTCAAATTAAAATATCTCTTCAAACTATCAATTGAAAGTGTATTAAAGCATGTTCCTTTTCCTTCTTCTGCAAAGTTTCTATTTTGGAGATACAAATAATGTATATCAACAGTAATTATATATTACTGCTGTCACTCTCTCATTCATGCTTCTAGTCGCTGAGACAGCCGGTCTAGTGCCCTTAGATCTATCCAGTCGAGTGTGATGGATTGGAAAGGGTGGTTAAAGGCAGAGCTCTGTGGTGAGATATTAAATACACTGAGGCATGAGGTGAACTGGCTGTTTTCCAAATGCATAAACACCTTTTGTTATTTGTGCTTTGATAACACATAGAGCTCAAAAGATCACCAGTTCACCTACTTATTTACTGTGCCTCAAAAGTGCTCCCTTTACAGGCTGAGTGTAAGTGACCTTTTTCCATTTTTGTATGTGATTTGTGTCAGTTTGCTTTTAGAAGAGAGGTAACATTTGATGAATCATTGCAGCAAATGTTAATCAGTCAGCATCAGGACTGAACATATGTTAATGTTAAGTTTGTTATGAGACTTTCACTGTTATATAGAGATAAAAGCAGGTTGAAGTGGTTCTATAGAAATCACATTTACATGCAAAATTAAAAATAAATAAACCTGTGATGAGCTGTACATACTGGAAAATAATTAATGAAAGACTTCACCACTGTTCTGCCTGCTTAAAATAGTTCTCCAGAAACAATGAGAGCAAGAGTGGACCAGCTTGGTCCATCAAACCATTGTTTTAATTCACTGAAAGGCTCCAACAAATGATGGCTTAAAATACTACAAAAAACACATTTCCTGAGAAACACTTCCAAGTGAAGCTTTGGCCTACAAAAGAACTTGTCTAGTGGCCATACAAATGTTTCTTCTCTGAGAAGTACAACAGCTGAAAGTGACAAAGCATTATCAGATAACATGTTCCCTGCTCTGTCTCATGCTGCAGCACATTCTTCTGGCCCTCAAGTTCATCCTGGCCTTCGTTATTCCAGATGTACCCAAACACATCCAGATTAGGCTGGCCAAGCTGGAGTTTGAGTCCCTAGAAGCACTGAAGAAAAAGGTAAGGACTCACTTGGAAGCACTTTGTCTTTTTTTGAAATTTCACTTACGTAATAAAATATATCAGCAATGGTTTTTATAAATACAGCAGTCATTTCCTAATATTTAAACGGATTGTGCAACGCTCAGCTTCATGTCAGGTAGGTTTTACTAAAATAATGATTTGAATTTTTGTTAAAAGCACATTTGTTAGCTCACAACACCCACTAAGAAGTCTGTTACTGTTCATTTACTAGTTTCCTCCTGGGCATATATTACCGTGGAGCACTGTTCAAACTGTGTCAACACCACATAAGCCCCAGTGAACATTATGAGGCAATAATGCAGGCCTAGTTGGCATTTTCTGCACTGATGCTACTGCAGACTGGAAGATGCAAATAGCCTGCATTATTACTCATCCCTCATCAGTAAATGATCTACGGAGAACGCTGTAAAAAAAAAAGTGTGTGTGTGTATGTGCATGTACGTGTATGTAAATATTGGCTAATGAAGCTGAGCTATTTTGGCAGATGTTTATCACCTTACATGCAGCACAAGTAGGTCAGTCTCACACACAAGCACACACAGGCACCCAGGTATGCACTTGCACTTGCACACCCTCACACCCACACAAAATTGCAGCATTCAGTCTGATTTCGGGTGCAAAGAAAGTGCATCCTGTGGTGTCACTTTAAGAAGACCAAAAATAAATCTCATGGTTTTTAATAATGCTTCAAATTCAATGTTGGCTGACAGGATCAGGGAGTAAAACACAGTGTATGAATATAAATCCACACAGCATAATCTGATTCAGGTCAATGTTGAAAATGTCCTGTACTTTAGGCAGGAAAGCAGAATGCAGTCCAAACATCTAATATTCTCACCTCTCCTGAAACCTGTGCACACTTTAACTGGGTCTGATCTCTTTGGTTTTGTGCAGAGCCAAGCTGCTGATCGGTAAGTGTGTTTATGTGCCTCAGATGATTTGGCACAGTTGCATTGTGAATGGCAATGAGCAGGCAATGGCTCCCCAGTAACTACAGATGTGCAGTGATATGGCATCTTGCCTAAAAGCATGATGTAGATTAATTTGCTGAATTAATCAGAATATTATTAATATTTTCTATTCATATGCTCTGTTTAGTTAGTACCAGTAGCAGACTGCCGCTGGTCAGACACTCTATTTACTGACATTACTGACTGATCTGCTAATAATAATAATAATAATTAATGATCATTAGAGGAGGATCCAAAGGTTTTCAATTTGATGAGTATCATCTCTACTTTAATAAGAATAATCAATTTTATTTATATTGCACTTTACATTTTACAAAAAAATCTCGAAGTGCATACAGACAGAGAAAATTACATTAAATTAAAAGACAGCATTAAAAATCGAGAGGATTAAGACATTAAATAATCATTAAAAACATTGGCTAAAGAAAACCGTTTTCAGGCTTTTCTTAAAACGTGTTACAGTCTGTGGAGCACTCAAATGTGGGGGTTGGGGGTAGGGCGTTCCATAGTCATGGGGCAGGGCAGGAGCATCTCACCACCATCTGTAGTGGTGCGGGAGCGAGTCCTGGGAGGGAGGAGACGTAGGAAGGTAAGCAGGGAGATTTTGTAGGTGATCCGGGCAAAAACAGGAAGCCAGTGAAGTGAGCGGAGCCCTGGGGTGATGTGCTCGTGTTTCCTCACTCTCATTAAGACCCTGGCAGCGCTGTTCTGAACATTCTGAAGTTTTTGGATGCTCTTGTCAGGAATCCCAATAAGTAGCGCATTACAGTAGTCCAGTCTGGAGGAGATAAAGGCATGCACTAGTTTTTTTGCATCAGAGAGGGAGACTGTGGGCCAGAGTTTAGCAATATTTCTGAGATGGAAAAAGGAGGTTTTGCAAATGTGCTAGAAATGACTTTCAAAGGTGAGTTGAGGATAAAAAAATAACACGAATGTTGATGACTGTCTTAGATAGAATAATGTTTTGACCGGAGAAAGAGATGCTGAGGATTGTTGTTGTTGAAATTGGTGTGGTGTACCAATTTCAATTGTTTGTTTTTGAACTGTTGAGATGAAGGAAATTTTGTTTCATCCATGCCTTTATCTCCTCCAGACTTTAGATACATACACCCCATACACAAAAGGTCATTCAATGAGTTTTACAGAAATAGAATACAAAATACAGAGTAGTATAAGTATGAATGGTTAAAAGAATGCAGAGGAGTGTAGCAGCTTTTTAAAGTTACCTGTAATTGTAATATTTCTACGACATTAGTCACCATCGATATTGTCCCATGAACTCCCATTAGCATTAAGACATACACCAACTGATTTTTCTCAGTTATTTATAGTAATTTTAAATATAGGTTAAATATACAGTTCAGGGAAAAAATATGAGAACACTGCCTGGTCTCATATTGTCCAGTTTTCATGTTTTATCTTTTATACGTGCAAGTATTAAACTGCACAGCTTTGCCTAAGTTTTTAAGAACCTGTGAAAACATTTACCATCATTTCCATCATTTTTAAAACATAATGTTAAAGGAAAGTACATCAAAATAAGGTTAATGATGCAGTGTTTATAGAACTTAAATCATTCAAAGAAAACAAACCTCTTGCTCACTCACACAAAATGTCAATAATTACCTTTGATGTACTTCTAGTAGAGTTTTGCCACAAAACTGGTCACATTGCAGAGGAGAATGTTGATTACAGCAGTGTTTTTATATTTTTCTTCAATAAATATGTTTTGATTCAAGTTGATCAGTAATCAGTATCTCATGAACCAGAATGAGGTGCTTGTGTAGGAGCATCATAGAGATGCTGATTTAAAAATAAATGGTCTCTTATTTTGTTTCCAGAGCTGTATATAGTGGACAGTTGTGCAGTTGTAGCTTTAACTAGCATGAAGCCACAGTCAGGAACTCTTGAGCAAGTGCTGTGCCCCAATCGTGTGGTAAAATAATAACGGCACATCAACAGCACAAAGCACTGATGCAATACACATGACACCCAGGAATAAGATGGTGCTGTAAACACGCAACAAAGGAAATCTCAAGCAAAATGAAGCATTGATGATTGAGAATGCTTCTCTAATTAGATGTGAAGTGATGAGGGAGGGACTCATGTTTCATCCGGTCAACATTTGTTTTAATTTAACGAAGAGTCGCAGGTTGTAAAGTATGTATTGATTATATTGATTAGGCTTCAGGAAGATTGAAGATGTGATATTTCTAAGCTTCACACTGCTTCCCTCTTGCACAAACTCTATCTGACTCCGGCTCTGCCCTCGGACAATGATTTTGGTGCTTCTCCTGTAAACCAGCTTCATCACTGTGATGGGCATGAGCTAATAGTCTCAGCAGCGCAAGCTGCCTTCGTTAGCATTCAAAAGTGCATATTTCACTTAAAACCCAGTTCAGGAATTGCCAAATCAGTCCCACTGCCAAGGACTCTCCAAATCTACTAACAGAGAGCATAAAAAAGACTCAGACAGCATTTCAGTGAGTGCCTTCTTGTTAACACTGCAAGATGTTAGATGTTATACTGGTAAAACTTTTTGTTCCAGGTGCAACAGTTCCTAAGACTTTAGTGACTCAGGGTCTTAGAACCAGAATGAAGCATTTTGACATTTGTTGATCATGATGCTAAAGTGATATTTGATTATAATAATAATAATAGAGTGTTAGTTCTATGTATTTTAATAATATATTTAAATTAAATGTGCACTTTGAATTTGGCACTTAACATGCCACACTCTGACATGACTAGGATCTTCCTGCAGGAAAGGGAAATTGGTCTGACACACAAAATGACCAACCACAGACCACTATTTTGGTATGATGAATAAATGAATGCTATGTTGAAAATAAACCTACAACAGAAACGTCCTCTTGTAAAACACAGTGGACCAAAGGCTCTGAAAGGCTCATTTTCCTTCTCTGTGTCGAATGCAGGCAATTGTTTGCTAATGCTGACTCGAATTTATTTTATGTTGGAACAATACATACAGGCAATAAGATATCAGACCCTCTGACTATGAGTGGATGGAGCTTCTGAGGTTATCTGGTCACTTTACCTGTACGCCCATTAATTCCCTGAAGTATGAAGCCATTGCCATCCCTAGACTCTTGAGATGTCTGCAAGAAGGTAACCTGTATGAAAAATTACCCAGAAATAAAAGCTCACATTGTGTACTTAGCTTCACATTTTATATATGAAATGTGTTTTTTATGCAAGTGGACTTCAGTACCCAAATACTTAAATACTCACTGTGTATTTAGCATTTAGTTAAAAAGGAGAAACAGCATGTGGCCTTTGAGTCCAGCTGTTTTTCCATGTGTTCAGCAGCTTGTGAGGGTGTAGACAGCTGTCTGCAGGGGGGACAGGTCCACGTTGCCGTTAAGCAAAGGGGAAGGCTGAAAATAGCAGTCACTCATAGGAGCACTGGAAACCCCCTGTTAGCAGCCAGCACTGGAAAGCAACCTGCTACGTACTTGTGGAGGTGAACTCTAGGAAAAGGCCACTTTGCCAATGGCATGACACTAGTGGTGCTAGAGCGCTGTGGAGATCAGTTTCTACTCAAATGCTTCTTTTAGCTTGGACAAATGCCTGAGAGCCAACCATATGATGCTGATGAAGGGAAAAGGGAGTGGACCAGAATACCTGAGTAAGAGCTCCACCATCATGATGAGAACCAGCAAGCCCTCAATGATAAATTCAAAACATTAAGCCACACCCAACAGCTTTGGCCCAGCCATTTATAGCTTTATTTGAAAAACAAAGTACAAAATTGTATAATTACATTATTTTGTTAATTACTTTTTGTATTATTTATAATTATTATTTATAATAAAATGTATAAATTATAAAATATTTATAATAAATTATTATTATTAAAAAAAAATAGTATAT
>JBBJLR010000007.1:10784702-10805185 GCA_037577145.1 Brachypetersius gabonensis
AAAAAATATAGGAAGCTGTTTTTCACTCTCAGAAATATGAAAGACTGCTGCATTACCAGCAGCTCCCTCAAATGTCTCACTACACATCACTTTGATTTTGGCTTGTAGTCTGTCCTAACTCTAACTACAAATCACAACATTAAAATCTGGACATTTTTCCTTATTTTTAGAAAATGCTGGAGGCCACGGACATCCCAACGACTGATAAGTGACGAGGAGCTACGAGGCAGACAACCGCGCAGATTCTGACTGTGCAGATTTCAGTCTGCATCTGAAGAAGCTGCTCCAGGTGTTTACGTACAGTGTACAAACAAGCATTACATATAACCAACAATGAATACGCACTCCTGGCAATGGCCTTCACAAAGATAATGCAAAGCTCTGGGTCTGTTTGTTTACTGCATTTTATCTGGAATGACACCGGTTTGAGCTTTGCTGTTTATTTAAGGTGATTGTAATTGTGTGGGACTGTTTTTAGTGGATGTTAACATAGCAAGAAAATCTGTTTGCTCCAAAAAATTATGAAAGACTGAGCAGTGCCTTTATCACTATATCAGATCACGCATGTTACTGCTTTTGTGTACTGGAGTCATGTGCACACTACATGGTACTTGAAGCCAAATAAAACCAATATTCTTCTCTGAAAATAAATAACTATGAGAAGTGTGTTGGTTTGCTAAAAAGGCCTTCATTTGTTGCTTTTGTTGTGTATTTGCCATTTACAGATTATATTAAACTGAATTTTTAAACTGATGGATGGATTTTGTAATGAGCTGCTGGATTAGTATGCCAGTGATCCTGTGCCTTGCCAGTGATTAATCAGCTGCCTGATCACATGTGGCAGGTAAGATAGTATAGCTGTCATTCTCTCATGTGTGTGGAAAATACAACTGATACAATTAGATCTCGCTTTAATCTGTATGAAGGTCATTAATTCAATGATTATAAATGAGGTGTAAATCTCTGACTTCACATATCCTTAGGAAATCATTAAGTGCATCCTGACATCAATTTTATCAGTACCAGATCAAATTTCAGTACAAAGATCATTAGTCTTAAACGTCTCATGCTTATTTCTAAATGTCTGCTGCCGATTGGCTGACTAAATAGAATTCCACATTCCACAGAATTCTTAATTTGTCAGTAACCCGCTACGGTCAGTAATTTTTGCTTCCAGCACCTAAAGGTGCATTTGACCAACACTCTTATCCAGAGCGACTTGAAAACAGTAGTTACAGGGACAGTCCTCCTGGAGCACCGGGTTAAGTGTCTTGCTCAAGGACACAGTGGTAGAAAGTGGGGGTTTGAACCTGCGACTTTGTGTTCATCACGTTCACAGGCGTTTTACCCACTAGGCTACAACCACCCTACTGGCACCGCACATTCATTTAAGACATAAAAGCACACCCACTATGAATTTCTTCATGAAAAGAAGGTACCAAAAATATTACTCAGGAATAAGTTTGAGTCTAGGCATTCATGAGAATATTTTGAACGATACTAAATCCAAATGGACTCGGTATCACCACCAAACCTGGGTGCAGCATCACCAAGCCTGGGGTACTTAAGGACAACATGAAGTGGCACTGTGCTTAAGCACTCTGATGCCTTTTAAGATGAGTCAGTCCAGAAATACACACGGTCCACTGACCATAGCATCAGGACGGTGTGAAAGGTCAGAGCTGTCACAGTGCAGTAGCTCTAACTAGGGCACAGCTTATCCCCGCCTGTCCCAACACACAGCATAATGCCTCGGTCATTTTTTCAGTGTGTGGGGACAGCGACAAGCTGGAACAAACTGCACGTGTGAGGGTCCAAGCCTCTAATGCCCCTGGATGGTGCTGAGTTACTTGAGACATCTGGCAGCAATAGCTGGCAATAAATAACAGTAAGAAACCTTTCAACAGTATCTGAGCTCCCAATTCATCATGTTCACTTCTCTCCTTACTCATAAGGAGCACTGTGCCCTGTGCAAAGCTACATCAGTCTTTGAAACAAATCTACTGGTTTTGGTGAACAAAAGCCTAGTGTGGACAGTAATATTAAGAGAACTTTCCTAGTAAGTTGGTCACATCCCAGTTGATGGCTATAGGAACTATGCCCTTGAGCAAACCTCTTACCCCCAAGCCACTCTGGGGCATCTGCCCTTATACTTGGTGGGTCAAAGTTGCTTAAGGCAAAAAAATAAAAAACTCAGCTAAATACTTGGATTTAACTGCACTGCTGAAAAGCACATTATTCTAGGATATATACTGTATACCATACACAGGGTTAGTGCTTAGTATTTGAGTGTCATTACTTGGGTTTTGCTTTAGTTTGCCATTCAGTTGAAACCATAGAATGCACCTTTGAAATATGAAGGATGACAAACGACGACAATCCACCTTCCCTGGGAACCCAACTTACATTAAACAGTAAGAAACGGTGCGCAAGAGTCCATCTCTTAGGTAGAAAGGGTTTGTTTCTGGCATTCATTTGTAAAAAGGCAACCACAGCACCTTATGAACGTAGGCCTACAACCTTACGTTAATGTTACAACAAAACCATTCGTTTTTTACCTCTTACTGTTTCCCAACAACTCGGGTGTACTTAAAAAAAAAAAGAAGAAAAAAAAAGACAGAAGGCCAAAATGTAAAGACATTTTCCACAACATTTAATTTCAGACATTACCATAGCTATATGTAACTTTTGAGGACAAGTTTCAACAACAGAACATTTATTCATTTTGCTTTTTCACTGTTGTTTTTCTTCATAAGTCAGTACATGGTTTTGGTCCAGTAACATTTTGTGGTAGTTCTTTATCCCTCAACGTACGTGGATCAATTATGTCAAAGGTACAACACATGCACATGTCATTTCACCTGTTTACATCAGGGTAGGACAAAAGTCTGAGACTGACATTATGAATTATAGCACTGGTTTCTTTTTCGACTCTGCTAAATTTGCTTGAGACACTCAGAACTAATAAGGCTATATTACAGCTATGAACCAGATGGCCAACACTGCAGTTCTATAGAGAGCACCATATTTACATCTATATTTACAGACCTTATTGTTTAAAAAGAAAAACAAAAATACTCGATAATTCTTTTTTTTTTTTCGGTCAAGTGAGCCATTCTAAGGCTGTACATGTTATGAAATATAAAACAAAAATATGTATATTTACAAATAGCTGCAACTTATAGCTTATTGCCAATGCCCTTTAAAATCTCTCTCAACCCAACCCCTCTCTCCTGTCTGGTTCAGCATGGGCCCTTTATAGCTTTGACATCACCTTCTATACAGGGTGATGGACATTCACAAGCCAACTCCTGACGCTGTATTTCCTGAAAGAGTGGCCACACGTTAGAAGCTTGTTTCAAGAATATCTAGAGCCACACTGCTAGGTGACAAACCAGCATGGCTTGAACTCTAAAGCTAACCCAATGCCTGTATTCAACACAGCATTTTAAATCAGCAGTCCTTTCAAACAAAAACTATAGAAAACAACAAAAAAACATACTTACATACCTACAGACATCTAATGCCAGTCTTAACTGCAGACCGGTATATACAGTAACAAAAGTATCTACTGCAAAAGGAGGAAAGAAAGGGAAAAAAAAACTAAGGTGAGAACAGATGGGATGAAATTTTAAGCTTAACATTTACGAACTGATTTCCTAGAGTGAAGAGAATTATTCAGGTCTTGATTTTTTTCCCAGAATAAAACAGGTCTGTAGAACTGGGACTATGGGAACACGGCCAAATGTTGGAGCACCGTTAGTACAGCGAATGCTGTAAAAAATAAAAAAATAAAAAAAATAGTGAAGCTCCCGCAGTCTTTATTTCTGTGGTTCTCACTTACTACCACAGGACTCAATATATGTCCAATATTGAGCATATAGTTCTGATGTGAATGTTCTCTTGCGTGCATTTTTTTTATATTCAAAACAGACCCACATCCCATCCACAGTTTCTCTTGCTTTATCTGTCTTCGGTCTCTTTGTATTATGTGCAAAACTTTAAGACTAATGTTGTGAAATTAAAGCTTATTTGTCTGAACCACATGAGACAAATTGTCAGTACTATTATCACTAAGTCGTACAGATATTTTTTGTGATTCTAACAAAACGCAATTCAATTGTCTGACTAACTGTCAGCAATGTCCTATTTTGTTTTAGGAAAATATCTAATTCAAAAAACAAAAAAATAAATAGACATAAAAACTGACGGTTATTAGAAATCTTTAAAATTCTTTAAAATTTAACTAATGATAATACATTCTGGTGAAAGCACTTTAAAAGTCAAAACAGCCATCATACACTTTTCAAAGTGTAATTCAGTTATCAAATAATTTGTGGTTTGTACTGAATTTAAAATTGGTCATTTAGTTTAAGACGTCTGACACAAACAGTAATCAAAACTGGAATTGTTTCTCCAATATTAGCTAATGTTTTTTTAAATATTTAGATATTTCAATTTGAAACTGGGACTTTATAATTTATGTCTCCAGGGTGTTTAAGTGCTCATATTTACTGCTGTGTGTTTCTCTGACACACTGTTATATGTATTTCTCTTTATTAAATATTGTGTCATACAAATCTACAGTTCTATTTGATTGACTGTCCAATGCCCAACCACATAATCCATCTGAAGCGCTTATTTCAGGAGATTAGAAGGCAAAAAAAAAAAGAAAAAGTACACAAAAAATAAATCAGCAGTCAGAAATCTGGAAACAAATGTAAAACAGAGTGGGTCTTAAAATGACCCTCTTAAAAGAGGGCAAAAAAAAAAAAAAGCTAGCAGCGTGCACCTCATAACTCTCCCCCCTCAAAAAACAAGTAACTCAAATAAATATGTTGTAAGAATGATTAAGACGACAGAAGGCAGGTGGCAGGTTCAAAGATGTGCTGAGGGTAAGGAAAGGTCATACACAGCTACTGGAAGAGTACTCAAGTCCTCATTATGCTACAAATATGGCAATAGGAGCAATCTGCTACGAGGACCAGTCATGCGACCTGCCATCATATGACCTGGCAGCAGCTGGCCTGGGCAGATGTACAAAGCAGCCCGTCCCTGGGGCTCCTCTGGATGTTTACAGAGATGGTTTTTTCACACAGAGGTAGCTGGAGCATGTTGTTTTTCAAGTTCAGGTTTTTCTCCTTGGCCAGGCCTAGTCCGTTAAGCATGGCTGCCGTTTGGTCCGGGCAACGCTCCACTGACCCATCATTCACATTCCTAGCGTGGCCGGGCACGGCCACCTTGTCCAAGCTGCTGTTGGAGCCAATGCACATCTTCCAAGAGGACTTCTCCTGCACTTTGACGCTGGAGAGGCTCTGAGGGTCGATGATGAAACGTCCTCCTCCGCCTGCTCTTGAACTGCGAAACTGCGAGCTTAAACACAGGCTCATGAGCTTTAAGCTCTCCACCAGTTCACCCGCACTCCTGGCCGCGCTGCGCGTGGAGCCAGATGTGGGGTTGTTGCTGCCACTGGAGCAGCTAGAGGGACTTCCCTGTCCTTTAGAGCCCCCTCCTCCCCCTCCCGCACTCCCACCATTACCTCCACTACTGCTGCCGCCTCCTCCAGGAGGACTGCCTCTGTCCGGTCCTGAGTTGCCCTCCCCTGGCGGTTTGCTTTGGCCTCCACTACTACCACCCCCTCCATTCCCCCCAGAGTTTCCTGGCGGTCCCTCACTACTGTCCCTCCGGTTCCAGCTGTACGTGAAGCCAGATTCTTTGTCTAGGCGTCGGCGATGGCTCTCAGAGTCATCATCACTGGTCTCAGAGCTGGAGCAGCTGGAACCGCGGCCCTGGCTCTTGCGCCGGTGGTAGCGCTTTTGCGCTGTGCCTGGCGAAGCCATGTTCATCTTAAGGCGACTGAGCTTAGGTGGCAGGCTCTCATCCATATCGAAGTCGTCATCCGACTCACCCTCCTCCTCGAAGATCTGATTAAGCACAGGGGCACTCTTGCGCGACGTCAGTCGGTTAGTGATGGAAGGCGGCTTACGCCGCAGGATCACTTGAGTGGGGAGCGGGGATGGCTCCTGCTCCTCCTCTTCCTCCTCGTCCTCCTCCACCCGGAAAAGGCAAGTGCGCTGCTTGGCAGAGGGTGACACCATTGGAGCCACACCAGTGGTTTTGAGAGGGTTTGGAGGAACAGGGGCTGGGGGTCCAGCTGAAACTGCGCCCCCACATGCCTCGCTGCTCTCATCCCGTCGGCCCAAATCCAGGAGCCCTTTGCTCCGGTGGCCATTCAGCAGGTTCTCAGCGCTACGAGCGGGAGACTGTGGGCCCCCTGCGTGAGAGATAGACGAAGCTGCGAGACTGTCCTCAATGTCCTGGTGCATGTCGATTTTTGTTGGCCAGGATTGCCTATGATGAAAAAGGATATTGTTATGAATAATCTTTTTCAATGATATTCTGTGCTGTGAAAATTCAATATATAAAGATGAGCATTTTCTTCAACAGACAGGTTGAGTAATCCTTCAACAGACAGGTTGAGTAATCCTTCAACAGACAGGTTGAGTAATCCAAACTATGCTTTGTATATGACAAAAGTCTAATCTACATGGATATATTCAGAAACAGCTAAAAGAGTGAAGTACCTTAAGAAAACAAATGAACCTTCGTGACGGAGACAGCCTTGACAAAAGGCAGACCTGATTTTCCTGCCAAGACTAACAACCCACTGAATAGAGGGGCATGGTGAATCACAGGATGACTTGCAGACTTAATGTCCTGCATTTGCTTCAGCGCTGAATAAAGGAGCATGTTGTAATGAGTTTATCTGCATAAATGAAGGAACCAGTACTGCACTAAAGCCAAGAGTTGGGTTGGAAGCCAAGAGGCTCATGAGAATAGCACTTACGGCAGAGTACGTATCACTAGGTTGCTATTACCACTGTCAAGTCTTTATCTATATTGCTCCAAAAAACTTTTGTTATGACAAGCAAAACAAAGCACATGATCATGTCCCAGTATAGAGTCAATACTGAGAAGAAATGCAATGATGCTAAGACAGGAGGAAAACCTGTAGAAAGATGTCCAGAACATCATTCAAACAATAGCCTTTTGTGTGTCTGTAGTGCAATTAAGTTCAGGCTACTTATTTGGACTTTGTTTAGCAGTTTAATATTTAACCATCCATCAGGGGTAATAATTAATATATTGATTCTGAACAAACTGATTTTAAAGTCCTCTAATGAGATGGATAGTAGATAGAATTTATATGCGTATCCCCTTCTCTCCAGTCTGCTCCTATACAGCAAAGCATCGCTGCTTTTCTAGGTCAGTCCAAACCAATTTCACAGCCCTTAAACACATTTGTCACCCCACACAGTGTTCAGTGGCAGAGACAGAAGATGTGCTGGCTGTCCTTAGAGTGCAGCATGAGACAGAAACCCTAACAGCCAGCAGAAGCAGCCTCTAGGGGAGACCATTACTGAATCCTACTCTACTGACAAGGCTAATGTGTGGCAGAGAATGTTACAGCAACACTTTGCTCTGGATAGGCATTACTCATTTATGTCTTTTTCTCCTCAGCTTAATCTATAGAGATACCAGAGGGCAAACAGGTTTAACACACTGTTCTTGGGAGTCACTTTTGGTCAATTCCAGTGAATAAAATGGCCCATATGTACAAAACTTATCTAAGAATGCTGGTCTGCCATCAGCATGTATCTGTTACATAAAACAGAACTGAACAAAATCACAGGAATGGTGAGACCATATTATAGAATGATATCTGACAATGGTTGTGTCCACTAAAAAAAAAAAAAAAAAAGCAGATGTTCGCCATGGGCCAGGCTGTAGTACCTGAAATGGGCTTTGATATTACTGGGGCTGGAGGACCGTGGCTGCACCTCCTTCTCTTGCTTCTCCCGTAGAATCCGCTCTGCTAGCAGGAAGTAGGTAGCCGTGATGTGGTTGTACTTGTTAGTCTCTAGGGCTCTGGGGAGGGCGCAGAAAAGACAGTGTATTTAGGTAAGAGAGGGCAAAAAAACGAAGCTCTAAAACAAGAAGGAAAAAGAGTAATGGAGAGAGAGAACACACAATAACCTTTTAGCTCATTTGCTGAATAAGGAGACCATCCATAAAACATTCAAGAGGATAATAACTGCCCTAAAGGTCTGAACAACTACTATTCTGTTCTATATTCTACCCAAACCTGTGTGACTAAAATAGTAGGGTATTATAAAGAAGCGTGCCAAGTCCGCATTGATTTCTGTGAGCCCTCTCATGCTGATCTAATGGAGCTGGCTTCAACTATGTCCTTGGCATGGCTCCAGTGCTTAGCACAATCCAAGCACATTTGCAGTCCCTCCTCTCTGCTTCTCAGGGATTACACGTTAATGAACAAACAAATGGACTCTGCAGCCACAAAATCATGCTACAACAATAATCTCTTGGAGAGACTTGAATAGTAAAAATCTACTGGCATAACCTACATTCACTACCCTGCCTACAAAGTAATCCAAAATGTCATCTTCCATGTTAACTGCGGCATGTTTTACAAAAAGTAGGCTGAAAAAGCAGGGCTGCGTACCACTTATAAATGTTAGCTTCTTTGCTACAAAAATATCAATGGCATAGTATAGGAGAAATAAGTTAAAGAAAAACAAATTGCATACAACCCCAAAATTATCATGTCCATTCCTACTTTTTTACTTAATGGTTTACTTAACAGTAGAGTTACTGTCTAAGAGCAAATGTGTGTATGACTGCAAGTAAATAAACAATTGCTGTTAAAAATTGCTGTTGCTGTTATTTGATATTAAATGATAAAATAATGGCAAATTTACTGGTATCTGGCATCAAGATATTAGTTTAAAAGATATCTTTAAGTCCTGAAAGTTATGAAGTGAGGCCTTCAATGAACTGGGCAGCACTGTTCAATGTTTGTCCAGCACATCCCACAGATGCTGAATCAGATTGAGATCTGAGGAATTTGCGGGTCAAGTCACCACCTTGAACTCTGTCATGTTCCTCAAACCACTCCTGAACATTTTTAACAACGTGGCAGTGTAAACACATTATCCTGCTGATTGGTGAATACCTTTACCATATTAAAGTAACATCCACACTGACCAATACCCTGCAGAAGCAGCAATTCTACGGCCTGGTCGGTAGTAAATATTCTCCTAAATGTTGTCCAAAAAGTCTCCCACCACAACTTTCACAAAGCAGAAACTTTTAGAAACAATCTAACTGAACCATTCAGCACACACACACTATGTGCAGCATTGCAAATAGATAGCAACACTGCAATTTTCTCTAAATTATATTTCCCAATTGTCTGAGCACAATACAATATAATGTAGGATGTTCGCTAATCATACGAACCATCACAAATAGATCTATATAGAAAATGACTAAACAAGCATTGTGTTAAACGCATGGACAGGCTACACAATTTTTTAAATAAATATACACTAAGTTTGCACAAGAAGTAAACTAGTTTTGCAAAGCAAATTGGAAAACATAAGGAGATTTAAAATTTGCAGTGTTAGTCTCCATGTGCAATGCTGGGGAGTGTGTTTGCATATTTCCGGATTCCAATCCCCAGTTAGTATAATGAGTATAAAATGAGTGAGGGTGTAACGGTACACAGGTGTCACGGTTCAGTACGTACCTCAGTTTTGGGGTCTCGGTTTAGTGCGGTTCACGATACAGCAAAGTTAAGCAACAAAAAGTTCTAAAGAATGAGGCTTATTTTGCAGTGTATTAACCAGTAAACACAAACTCTTGCTTATATTTTCATGTATGTGTAAGTGTTACGCCACTAGGTGGCACTATTGCACCACACTATGACCCAGGTTTATGATTTACTTGCGCTTTTTGGTCTTCTCAGTAGCACTGTGTATTCTCCGAAAGACATCATGTACCGAACTGTGACCCATGTATGAATACATGTACCGTTACAGCCCTAATGAGGTATATACAGTATACTTTTTTTGTGGTACTTTGAAGTTGCACTGTAATTTTGGGCAGAACCGATTCCTCAGCATTTGTGCTCAAGTTAATGCTTTTTCATAGGCCTAAACATCCTTCATAATGAGATTGAACAAACTAACCTGCACAGAAAAGGCATACGAGAGGAGAAAGAGCAATGCAACAGTAAAACATCAACGAGTAAGTTATGTACAGGAGCATGTGGCAGCCACACTTACTCAATGATGGTTTCTCGGTCTGCAATATCTCCCAGCACCATACGCTGAATGATACTGTTGTGTTCTTCCTCAGACAGATTTTTATGGGAAACGAGGGGTGTGCTGAACTTGGTGGCTGGGGAAGGATCCACACCCTGGAGCCATGGATGACTCTCAATCTCCTCCAGTGAGGCTCTGTGTTTTGGGTCTCTCTGCAGCATCCGGTTTATCAGACTGTCGAGAAAGAAAGAAGTATAATCAGCAGCACTTAATATTAACATTTCAGAGTAAAGCCATTTTGCCTCACACCAGTATCAAAGGCCTTGTCTTCAGCATGATTAACTTTGGTGTGCACATTTGTCACACTGCACCACATACCCTGCAACCTGGCTAATATTGTCCAGGCCCTTTTATGCCACCAAAACAGCTCGGACCCACTAAAGCACGGACTCTACAAGACTGTGATATCTGGCACCAAAGCATTAGCAGTAGATCCTCTCGAATCGTGTAAAGTGTGAGGAAGGGCTTCCATGAATCAGACTAGTTTGTCCAGCCAATTAGAATTAGAGGCCAGATCAGCACACTGACCTCTTTGCCGTGTTACTCAAACCATTTCAGAACAATTTTGCAGTGTGGCACAGGTCAACTGACCATCCACTAGATATGTGTACTTCAAGATCAGACTGTTCACTTGTTCCCTAATATATTCCACTCCTTGACAGGTGCCATTGTGACAAAGCAAAGTTTTTAATTTCACCTGTCAGTGGTTTAATGTGGCTGATCAGTGTACATTACAGAGTTTCTTAGGAAAGTACAAAAAACAACTGAGGAATGACAGCCAAAAAGACCTCCATAATTCAATGGTAAGCCAGAAAGAAGCGAATAAGAGTGTATTATCAGGGAGAAAATGACTGGAACTCTCATGGCTGTGTGAGCAGAGATGGAGGAATCCTCAGAGCAGATCGCATCCACATTCAGCACACGCACATTGCCAAATTACAACCGGCATGAAGAAGCGGCACAGCTGAGGTTCAGCCAGCTTACTGCCCAGGCTTCAAAAATCACTGCTGCTTCACTGAAGAACCAGCCAGCCTGCATATTATCCAAAGGCAAGAGACTGGATTTCTCAAGGGAAGAGAGAAAAGATGAAAAGAAAGAAACTGGAATGAGATTTTTCTCAGACAGCTAAAAGCACCCATTTTTTTCTCAAAATGCTACAAAATAGGTCACTGGCCACCACTGATTTTATTTTAGACTAATAGCTAATCTAGCTATTCATTAGTGATGCATTTCTTTCCAACATTAAGTATGCAGGCTGTCACACTGAAACCCCTCTTTGATATTTGAAGAAAAATCATGGTCATCAGCTCCTCTGGCAAAAGAAGTGGCCATTAGAGTCCCATAATCACTCTAATCAGCAGGGGGCAGGGGACTAAGTAGCGGGGTTCAAATTTAACTTCTCTTTAAGTCCAATACAAATATCCAAGTAATCATGAGAAATTGACCACATTATCAGAACTCACATATGCAAAACTTTGTTTAAGACAACAAGTTTGTCCATGGTTTATAAAAGAAGGCCTGTAGGAGCAAGGCTATAGGTATGATTGTCAGTGCTGGTGGGTCATCAGATAACACCCTGTTCCTCATAAATACTGCTCAAACACAGCCACAGGTGCTCTAAGGGCACGACAGCATGGCTGGGTGTGTGATCTGGAATGTATAGAGTTGAAATATATCTGTACAAACTGTATAAGTGCCAAATAAATGTGTGTATTTACCTTTTTATGTGTGTGATCTGGTAATGTACTTCTCTTTCTCTTACTGAAAGGTTTAAGGACAGCAGTACAGCCCCTATCTAGTATCTGGCACAAGAAAAATGGGCAGCACGTAGAACCCAGTCAACACTTTACTCAGAGCCCAGCCCACATCAATTTTTACACATTCACCAATAAAATATTCATGCTATACTAAAGCGTTCCATTTCTGCTCCGCACTGTAGAGACACTCACCAGTGCACTGGCTAAAAGAAAAGGGCTTTATTTAAAATGCATTTTCTTTTCTGAAAAGCATAGACACTTTTTCCCGGCAGTCTGGAGATGACAGTCATGACTTCTGAATTCACACATGGCTGTTTCTGTGGCCCATCAGAAAACGAGGTCGCCATATGACTCAAACTATGCTTATCAGCTGAAGACAAGCCCAGATTTGCTGAAAGCCAAGGAGCTGAAAATGGCAGGGAGACAAAGGCCTGGGTCAGTGCTTAATGGTGTCTATCTAAAATGCAAATGTGTGAAAACAAAGACAGTAATTTAATGAGACAGAATATGCAACTGGGGGGCACCAAATTAATCACACTAGAAATCTGAAACATCAGTTTGCCAAAATAAGCCTGAATTAATAGTAAGTCTGAATAGCTCAACCTACAAAGGCAGGCAAAACAAATAAAGATTCTGCAAACATAAAGACAACAAAACACTACAAATAATGAGAAGTCATTAAAACTAGAACCATAATGTGTAACTTTACAATGATGTTTACAGAAACTGCCACGTGCTAAATATTATGGCATGAAGGCCATATCAGATGTGTAATATGCCTATGTGGCTTGTTGTGGATGGACAAAGTTCAGAAAGGCTTGACACTATAATAGATCTTTATATAATTAAAGCTCTTATCTAAAATAGTCATCGCCCAAATTAGATTTTTATTAAATAGGTTATTTGGTGCACTGGTTAGCTGGTGTATAACATTATGATTAAACTAGGTCCTAACAATTCCTGTGACAAGTGAAAAGCAGCAAATGATGAGCTTGAGGATGCACCAGGTCTAGCTTCCATCTGCCCTGCCAGACTGCTGTCAGCGGTCTGCTCCCAAGAGTCTGAGAATGGTTCCTATCTACAGCACACCAGAGCACTGATAAGATTCCAACTCTGCACGAACGTCCTCACCGTCAGAAAAGCACTGACAGCTATCACAGGGCCAGGTCACCGCAGCTCCAAAGCAGCAGGAAAAGCTTTTCTTCAGCTACACTTAACACAGCAGCCTGGAGCAAAGCAGGACTTCAACCACCAAATATTTTTATTTCCAAATATTTGACTAAATATTATCCTGAAAATTACAATATTCTTAAACAATAACAAAAGCTCAAGGTACAATTTCCTGTAATGGAATCAACAGAAAGACACTGATTTAGAAATTCTCATAAATAATAAAAATAATATTTGACAAATACAGAGACACACACACAGTATATATGTATATTAATATTTCTCACACACACACACACACACACACACACCCACACACACACACACACACACAATATATGTATATTAAGGGTGGGCAATATGGCCAAGATATCAGATCATATATGATTTTTGTCACAGTTAACCTACAATTTTGATTTTATCACAGTAATTATTTTGATTTGTAACTATAGGTTTTTTTTACTATTCTGTAAAAAAAAACAAAAAACACATACTTAAGGTCAGAATTATTAGCCTCCCTAAAGAAATCACACAAAATCCTTAATATTTCATGGAAATTACCATAAACTGTTAATACTTGTATTGCTTCCAAAAGAACAGAGACAAAATCTACAAAGTTTGATTAAGAATTTTTACTGATGTGCTGAAGTTTAACAAGAAAACTGTAAAAATGGCACAGCCAAAATGATTAGCCCCCCTGACAGTTAATGGTCAATTTTGTGGCTGCTCTGTCTTACAACTGACAACAACCGCTCTCTGTAGTTCTTAACTAGGTTGGCACATGTCTCTTGAGGTATACAAGTCCACTCTTCCATGGCAAATTGTTCCAGCTGATCCAGATTACACTGACCATGGACACTGACTTTCAGCACCAGCCACAGATTCTCAATGGGATTGCGATCCGGAATCTGTGAGGGCCACTCCAGGACCCTGATTTTGCTACCCTTCAAAATGTTTATGGCCAACTTGGAGGTATGCTTTGAGTCATTATCTTGTTGAAAGATCCAACAGTGACCTAAAGTGAGACTTGTGGCAGATTTATTTAAATTATTCTTCAAAAGGTCAACATACTGCCCTTTTTTCATGACCCCATGAACACGAACAAGGTTCCCAGTGCCTGAGGCAGGATGACAGCCCACAACATGATGCTCCTTTTCTTGGATGATGACCTTCACAACTGTCTTCCTTGACACTTCAACTCCAGAAGAGGCCGGCTGAGCAACAATCACCTTGTCAGAGATCTGGGGGTCCTTGTTGACGTCTCTGATTATTTTACTCTCCAAAGTTTTTGAAATGTTTCGTATTTGGCCACTCCCAGGTTTGTATGCAACAGATTTTGTCTCCTGGTGCTTTGCAATGAGGCAACGTACCGCTGTTCTAGAAACTGTGAAACATTTGGAAATGGCAGTGTAGCCTTCATCCTCACGATGAGCATCTACTATCCCCTCTCTAAGGTCCAAACTAATTTCTTTATTTTTTGGCATGATGAAATTGCTTCTTACCAAAAGTGTCAGAGTAGCCCAAGTGCCACTGGCCCAGTGAGTTCCTTATGTAAAGGTCATTGCTGATTACTCAGGGGTGGAGTGAAAGTTAACTGAATGTTAAGGTTAGTCTTGAAAGAGAACAAAACACACAGGAGCTAAAAATGTTAGCCGTGTCATTTTTCTTGTTAAACTTCAGCACATCAGTAAAATTTCCTAATAAAACTTTGTGGAGATTTTGTCTTTGTTCTTTTGAAAACAATGTATATATACATACACACACACAGTCACACATATAAATGTGTGCATATGTATGTGTACAAACACACGTGTGTGTACACAAATATATATCCATTTTAGGAATGATGTGAAAGCACACCAGACCGGCGTCAGTCCTAAAGTTATCTGGACTGCACCTGGAGTTAAAACCGATAAGACAGTTAGGAATGAAGTGCCACAAACTGTCCAAAGAATTTGTTGTGCAAACCTGGCAACTGCAAGCTGACAGTGACAACATTTAGTCTGAAAATATTCCTCACAGAATTGTGTGGATTCACAGAAGTTGTTTAATGGAAAATGTAATTGTTTTTTTTTCTCTAATATGTTAATTATAGACTTCATTACTTAGTATTTGCTGCAGTCCTAGACCAGAGGTTTACACCATTTTTGAGCACCGCTTGCTTGCATATGGTTAAGATCACAACATTATTTGCATGTCTTATCACCATAGCGCGCAGAAAAATGTGAAATCTAGCGGAACAATTGAAGAGGATGTTATTCTCTCATATTTGTAGGTATAAACTAAATATATCCTCCTCCTCGAGCGGAAAGGCTGCAGGGACGTCCAAAGAAGCCTGGATGGAATGTGGAGTCTCTCCCTGAAGCACAAACCCAATAGAGTTTCTTATAGTGACAGACTGTTTTTTTATTGTTGCTGTAACAGTGACCAAGACTATTCTAGACAACACAGTTGCCCAGGTCTACGCAGGAACAAAACCAAGGGCAAGGGCAACCTGAACACAAATTAAACTCTGTATAATATACACAATGTGATCAATCATGTTTCAGAAGAAAGCAAACAGAGTTGAGTTAACAGCCAAAATAATATTACTACCCAAGCAGGGATTTAAACCCTGTCTGAGCAAGCAATCCGTTACTAATTATTATGAACAAGTAATTTAGAGCTTCATAGAACCTTTAATATACACCTATTGTCCCCTTTTCACAGTTTCTTCTCACAAACTTAGTTTATTAATTTAATGAATACATTTTTCTTGGCTTCTTCTTAAAGATAATGTTATTGGTACATTATCAGTGACATTTCTAGTTCTGTGCTGGGCCAAACTCTCAACAGGGAGCCAGTACAACACCAGACCAATGAATCTTATCAAACTCAAGCCGATTCACCACTCTATTCCCTGGGCAAAGATGAGCATCACTGAAACAGATCTTGAAGAGTGACTATATGAAACACTTGTACAAGCTGACCAAGAGAACACTTGTGAAGAGAGAACCCAGAATCCATGCTCTTTCCCCCCTCAAACCATACATGTAATGGTTACATGTATGTATGGTTCAGCCTGAAATAGCCTGAAAACTTAAAACGTTTGGGTAATAAGAATAAAACTACTTAAACACTAGCTATACCAGGAGAAATACTATTTTAAACAAGTGATTGCTGTAAAATCACTTTTAGCCTAAACAAGGTAACCACTACAAACAAGGTAACCACTACACTTTAATTTACTTAGTAGAAGCCCTAAACCGGTCCCAGTATCTTACATGAGGAAGCTACAATGCATGAAAAATTCTTCATTTGTCCTCCTTAACAAAGCACCAGTAAGGCAAATGAGTATTTTGGACAGAGAACAGGTCAACTCTTTATGAACCCATGTTAACAGACAAGCACCAACAACTTCACAAACATGTGGTGATGTACCGCACTGTCAGTGGAATATGAGTTTCCATTCCATAAAAGCTACATTAGCCTCAGAAAATAAAGAATCAAACTTCAGACACCAAACAAGGCCATATATGGGCTGAGAGAGAAACCTGGGAATTTTACTTTTTTCTAAACTACTCCATTAATCTGTCCATAAATTGGGGCTAGTTGGAATAAAACACAAAAATAAATTCAGCAAAAAGAAAACCCTGCTTGTTCTTAGATCATTCAGTAACATACAATGGTCCTCAAGTGTATAGATCTTTCCGTCTTCCAACTGATCCCATCTTTACTAAAGAGACAGCAGATGGAAGTAATGCTGGTAAGCCAGCCACTACTTTCTTTAACCACATGGTGAGCTGCTCTGCCAGCTAACTTCACCTTCAGCTTGATTTGCACAGGACTGAAACGTGACACCGAGCAGCCTGTGTCATACTAGTACGAGAAAGAGTATGAAGTGAACCATAGTGCTGCTATAGTCACTGACAGGAAGTTTACACTGTACATGCCAAAGTAAACCCTGCAGGGCAAGAGAATGGAAAAAAAAACATTATGGGAAGAATGTTCAGAAATGTCCTATGAAGAAGTTTATAATGGGGGAAGACACACCCTGCAGAGAAAAGATATTACACAACTAAAACAGCGTAGTGGCGCAACCAGTTCCAGGGCTGCCGCCTTCAGATAAGTCCTCTGGGTGCTTCTGCTTGATGTCTACATTCAGTTGCAGTACAGAGTTGGAAGGGCATTTCAGTCAACTTTGATTTTTGATTTAAGTCATTATTCCAAAAAAAAACAAACAAAAACAAGTAAAATATTTGAAAAACACTACACATTTTTATGTGAGCAGTTTAATGCTCACATCATTGCTGCTCAGGACTATGAGTGTGTAACATATAGAAACAAGCAACCTGCGGTTTCACCTGCATCACTGACGGTTCAACTTACAGCAACTAACGATTAGGTTTAGGAAGGACATCCATGGCAATCTGCCAGGACCTGTTTTAGGTAAATATGTCATCAAGGCTTTACTATTTAACATTTCAGTAAGCATTTTACTCCCATTGCTGCAGGGACATTCTGAATGTTCAGGATAAAGATTTTTTTGTTATCTGAAAATTTGTCCTTTTTTTTTTTACTTTCATCAAACCAAAATATGAAATCTATAAAAACTGGACGATTAATAACAAGGAATTCAAAGACAATGACATATGTGATCTTCTACTGAATTACTAAAGAGAAAATTAAATCCTACTTATGTAACTACTAGAAACTAAAATTGAAAAAACTAACTGAAGACAGGTGCTTTGCCTCAGTAAGTGCTCTCCTACAGACAGCCCAAAGCCAAATGGGGAAAAAAGTACCGTAATAAAGGAAAACGACAGCCAGAAAAACTGTTTCACAGGTCACAGGCTAAATACATAGAAAGTACAGTCTCATATTTGCTTTTTACTGATAAAACAGATGCCTAAATGCTGCAGTAACATTTGCACTTTAATGATGCAATGAAATGGTGAGTAAAAAAGTTGTTAACGGTAGGTAATGAAAAGACAAATGGCTCTACTACAGCTGAACTAGCCCAAAGAAAAGTAATTGGACAGACCTCTAAACCTCCCTAATGAAAGCCCAGGGAGCAGTTGAATGGTTAAAAGGACTTTAAACAAGGAAAGACCATGCACACTAGAATGGAGGTTTTCTACAGTACAAGCACTTCTGTGGTATTTCAGGCTAGGTTTGTTAATATTCTTGTTACCCATGTAGTGTCAAAGTATTAGTCCTTTCATAATGTCCTATGTGACAGTTAATGGTCCATCGATATACAAAATGTAATAAAGAGGATGTTGGAAAACAACACATTTATGAATTGTTATAGGAACAATTATCCATAAACAGGTTAAGAATGCACTGTGATGTGATCTTACAATGAACACAAATTGTAATAATTAATGTTTTGCACATGGGATGTGTAATATTACACTACGTTTAAAGAACTAAACATTTATTGGGACAAATATGCAGAATTTCCCAGTACAGCGAATACTGGGTAAAAATGTATTGCTGAATGATGCATGACATTTGCATTGTTTTCAAAGATCTCTCTCCTTTGAAGAGTTTCTATTAGAGGGGGAAAATTGGCAAAAATAATGGGGAAAAATATTAAATAAACCTTTTATGTAAAACTTTACCATTTTAATTTCAATGGCAATACAAGTGAGAAATAATGTAGCCTACATGCTGTAATGTTTTCAAAGCCTAAATTCTTTTCAGGTTTTGGCGCAGTGTATCTAAAGGTTTTTTGCTAGAGAGTTTCACTTAGCACCAGTTTCTGATTTGGGAGCCAACAGAGGATCAGGATCAAACGGCAAAACACGTCCTCAACCCAGACTTTCAAAGCTTTCATGATAACACCAAGCTTTTACAGCAACTTCCCGATGAAAGTGAAATCTACATGACAAACGTCTAGTCCGACACTTTTGTGAACTTGAAAGTTTGATGGACGACAACTGGCAAGATCATAGGAGGTCACAGCTGTAAACATTAAATTGAGAGAGTCGAGTACTGATTGTTACAGAGTGCAAATGACACAATCAGTCAAGTGGTGACAATGTGCTACCCATGCTGTGATGAGATCAGCTGGAAACAGCAGAAACAGCTGGTGTCTGCTAAAAACAGGATTCCACTAAAAACAAGGTCTACAAAAAAGTCAGGATTTCTGGACAAAGCTTGGCAGAATAGCCATAGAACTCTTTTAGTCCTCTCCTGACACAACATTTAAAAAAGAGGTCATCGCATGTTTTGGTATTTTCTAATATTTAAACATAACGTGGGAAGAAAATGGTGTTATTTAAATGCAACACATGTGCATGTTAGGCCTATTAACTGTGTAAGCGATATGGCCACAACCAAAATGCAGTTACATCTAAATACATTGCTCATACAGGTGCCAGTCAATCTGCATATAAAAACAACTAAGAGTACACCAGCTAGCTTGAAACGACCGATAAGGCAATTGGGAATCACAAACTCCCAAACAAGTCTAGTTTGACAAACATTTCCCTTCATTTTTAGATACATTTTTTATTTATAACACTCATAATCCTAGTTTTAGACAAGTAAATCATACAACTTCTGACAGCTTGCTAGCCTCTCTTCCTTCCCTAATTGTCAGCGCGTCCCTGAATTTCAGTTAAGGTAGATATGGCTTGTGGCAGGAACAGATTCAGGCCAAGGCTCTAGTGTTCTCACCTCATAACAATGTGTGTATGGGAGAACAAGGTGTACAGAGATGACTGGTTACAGCAAACTTACTCTTTGCAGGCATTGGAGACATGGGTTGGTACAGTGTATTTACAGTCCATGATCATGGTGAGGGTTTCACTGTCGTTGGCCTCCTGGAAGGGAGGCTGTCCACAAACCAGCATGAAGAGAATCACTCCAAGGCTCCAGATATCTATTAGAGAACAAAAACATACAATTAGTCATTTCTATCTGGTAGTTTGGACGGTTTTGGAAAAACGCAGAAGTTAAAAGTTTCCTTTCTGGAACTGTTACTTCTGGTCAGGTTAATATTTATAATACAGTGCTCTTTGAAGCAGTCATAAAAAATTAAATATACCAAACAAAGTAAGATGTGTAAGTTGTATGACATTCTTACAACCAGCACTCAGAATTAGGGCTGAAACGATTATTCGAGTAACTCGAATGATTTGAATACAAAATTCGTCACCAAAGTCCACCTGCAGGGGGCACGTGTGTCCCGGGGAACATGCTATTTTTGGCGCAGGGAGTAGGGTTTTTTGCACCAAAGAAGAGCACACAGCTCAGAGCAGGAGACATGAATTAAAGCCCTCCCGGTCATATATGAAAATATTTTTTTTTAAAGTTAAAAAACGATCAATGTTCTGTTATTGTAAGTTAGTGGCGCACACTGGCACTTTCACACTGGCTG